>JAGDQP010061054.1:0-12103 GCA_022664845.1 Lepisma saccharinum
AAAACTATTTCGTTAATAAAACCAGGGTGTTTATCCTCGTGAAAAAAAAACAAGTTTTTCATGTTTTTGTTTTAAGATAAAAATTTTTAAAGCGCTAAATAGTACACACAAACATTACGGTTGTCTGTCATATTCTCTGTCATTGCTATACTCACTTTCTACAACAACTCTTAGGAGACAACAATTAACAGTTCCATTAAATATTGTACTTTAACCAATCAAACTCTGTGTTTAAAGTACATTTTACACAAAATACTTTTAACATCTTCATAACTACGAATAGCCATAAGCGTTACATTTCAAATAATGCTACGATATTACGAATACGGATAAACAATTTTTGTTACCTTCATCCAAAATTTTGGAAAATATTTAAAGCCAAGGTTAGAACCTATAATGAACAACGGAGCTTAATGTGCCTTTGTACACTATATCCAACTCGCTAAAATATAGCAATATTACACTTCCTTACATAATATATGAGAGGCGCTAAAACTAAAAACTGTAATTAAAATACGCACTCAAGAAGAATTTGGTACACTTATGTTTTGATGTGAGAAGTGCGTTAACTTTGTTATGGGGAATCCAACTGCGGAACGTGCCAATCAAACATAGCAGGAAAATCGAAATAACTTCCACCTGCAAACGCTTATACTACGGCAAAGAAATTGGATGCCCTATAACCAAGAAATGTAGGGGAAATGATAGAAAGAAAAATACGACAACTTAAAAATATTGCCTAAGAGTACAAAACGTGAATAGGTTTAACCACAAGCATAGAAAGTGCCTTTACTAGTAAAACACAGTTTAAATTGCATGTCTATTTCTGCATTAATATTTGTTGATAGTTTGTAAATAATAGAGTTGCAAAAGCATTCCATTCCCTTCCGCAAGAAGTGTAATATCCCTTTGGTTTCGAATGAGCGATGATCGAAATCCTTATAGAGTGCGTTTCGTAAAGGAGAGCTATTTGTAAACCCTTGAGAGAAACGTTTGGTGAGCTAAGATTAACACTCCACCTGCCTCTAAATATTGTTTCTCATCGAAACACAACGATTATTTTCTTACTATCCCATTTAGTTAATAATTACGTTTATAATTACCTTTGTGCTTGACTTAATAAAGAAAACACCTGCTATTTAATTAATTTTACTCAATGGCTAGACATTTTCAAAGTAAATGGAAATGAACTACGACGTATCTAAATAGGTGGTCAGAAGCGTCTAAATTTCGGATGAATTTTACATCAGAGGCGGAAGTAAAGACTTATAGCTACTATCAAATCAAATGCAAAAAACAACTGTAATCGTGCTCGAAACAACTAGAATTTATTTTATTCCATGATAATTGTGTAAATGTCATTTTTCTCAATTAAAAATGAATTGTTAGCAAGTTGCTATCAATATAATCATCAATGACTTCATCAGTGGGAATTAAAGGAGCAATTGAAGTTCAAGCTAACATAGTTGAATTAGATGGTTGTGGAGTTATTATTATTATTTAACAATGTTTAACTGGTTAAGAAACTTCTGCATTGGACCAAGTAAGACAAGTCTCGACATTACAAATTCTGCTGATTTTCTAAACGAGTTTTCACCACTGGCAACACAATAATTGAAGAGCTCATACGAAAGCTGACTAAAGTGTTTTTATTCCATTACACTTACACTACAGTAAGTTTTCGCCGTAGAAATTCCATTTTAGTGCTCAAGTCACCATGCAAATCGGCTATTTCAAGCCCAGAAATTAAGGGCCCCTAAGACAAATTGCCCTTCAAACTGAACACAGAGAGACTTTTCTAAGAATTACAACGTCATTAGACAATCTTTGTTGAAGTTGTTTCATTAACCCATAAACAAATTTCAGATTCTGTAATTTTATCTTATCTTTCTTTAATTCCAGATTTCCTTAATTATGTCAGTTTCCTCTCAAAGAAATAATTCGTCCATAGATTATGAGCTAATTGCTTTTCCAAATCTATGTTTAAGAAACTTTTTGAACTAGGTACCTGGGATTGAAAGATAATTATACAATGATCCACCGCTGTATTTTAAAATTATGTTAGAATTTATTTCTCTAAATGATTAAAAAAAAAGAGAGATTACAACAAGGCAACGTTTTAAAAAGACTAGATTTCCCACAAGCAACTAAATGGCTATTTTGCAAACTAAACGGTCTTTCAAAAATACTAGATTCAGTTGGAAATCAACTAAATTGGCAACGCTGGGCTACGGGCTGAAGAATGAGCAGACCGGCTATGTTCGGAACAGGGCAACTTCGGGAAACCTCGCAGTCCTTCTCTGTCTGCTCTTACAAATCCTGGCGAGCAGATGATTGATGAAATAGTTAAAATGTTTTACTTGCATTGTCTCATTTTCCTCAGCCTGAGCGAAAGATGCTTCGTACTTGCTTCTTTGTTGTACATTTATTTTACAGTAAAGTTTATTTTTATTTCGTTTTTTCCCTGGCCATCACTAATTTCTTTATCACCCCACCAAAACAATATGCCCAGATATTTCTTCTTAAAGTTCATTGTTGCATAATTTACACACACACACACATACATACATATATAAAAGCATCGTGAGGACAATTGGGGGGCTGCTGTGAATAAAAGATAGTGGCGATCACAGTGAGAGCTTCGGATCTCCTCTCCCAACTTCTCTGGTAAGAGTGGGAGCAGTAGACCAACTCCTCCCTTCGGAGAGAGCTTACCCACTAGTGGACTGAATATGGTTGTGATTTATTATTGTACGCATTAGGAAATTTAATAAAATTGGTGTAATTATATGATATATATGTCTTCACTCACGCTCACTCCTTACTAATAAAGGGGTTCCGGTTTCGAACCACTTTTACTGAAGGCCCATTCTTTAGGACCTGTACTCCCCTGCTAGCTACCCTTACCACGATAAGATCCCTGATAATTCAGAGTCGAGCAAGCTCCACTCTTATAAAAGTTATCCAGATTCTCACCGTAATAATAATTGCCAGCGAAAGCTCTTGAAACAAAGGGAGGATCCTTTAAGGGACCCCACAATTAAATACTCTACTATCAGGATAGGTAATTAAGTTGACATCTGAATTGAAAAACAAAACTAAATTTCAATTTGGATAATAACAATATAATGTGAACTAATAGTAGATTCATTTCTACAAAATTAACAAACAATATACAAATTGAACCTGTTCTAAAAAAGAAGGTTCTGATCAATATAACACATGTATCGAACTTTTCTTTAGAATGAATTGCACTCACGCAAATACTCAGTAATTATATATATATATATATATATATATATATATATATATAATATACACAATAATAACACCCTATATCACGATCATCAGTATATCCAACTCCATATGTAGAAATTACCACTTGGATTCCTATATCCCCAAAACTTGTGGTTTTCACTTTATTTCGTATCAAATCGATGCTCCAGTAATAGGAGCCGCCATAGAACACGCCGAAATAACCGAATACCAAATCCCAACTCAATACGACCAATATTAACGAAGATACAAGGTGATGGCTACGAGGCTTGCTGCCGATTATCCACCTGGAAAATTCGTTACAATATGAAAAAGATAATTAATCCCTAACATACTACATTCCCACCAATTAGAAATATAGTTGAATGTGCTGATAAGACGGTACCCCAAATTTAAACTCGATAATACAGATAATAGCAAACTTATGAGGTAGTGGGAACGATTCCTACTGCCGGCTAACCAGACAAAAACTTGTCGGAAAAGCAAAAGTAAGTTTACAGTAATACTTCCAATACGGTCTTGGGTAAATGTCGCTGAACACGTGCTTAAGTATCGGATACTGACCACGTGGCCACCCTCGAACCTTGGATTCGGAATTTGTGAATAATTTATTCTGATATCACTAGAATAGAATTTAACAAGATTATCCCCACAGCTTCTAACTAATATTCGCAACGAATAACATAAGATGGCAATAGATTCCGTAGATACAAACACTTTGAAATTCAATCTATGTTCTAGCTCACACAAAATCGATATAATTTCAAGACATTGATATATAAAATTTCGCAACATACCTGGTCGACCTGGTCGAACTTCTTCAGAAATATCACTCCTCCCCACGTTTGAGGAATTTACTTCACTCGACGAAATTGAAATATCATCTGGAAAATTACGCTTACCAACAAATTCGTAAAACTACCGACTCTCCGAAATATAATTTCCAAACAAACTCGTAGACGGAAATCGAAAATATAGAAATGCCACAAGTATGGAAATTAGGAATATAACCAATGCTATAGACTTCATATATAGAACGACTAACTCTATACTCAAATCAATATAATGATGGAGCTACATTTTACACACCTTGCCCCCTTCTTTCTCGCAGGCAATTATGAGGACCTCTTGGTCTCTCACATCGTCATCACAAATCGGTAGTTACAAATCTAGCCGTGAGGGGGCTCAGTTATACAATAGTTTCACACATCTTTCTGCAAGTAAACCCTGTTCAGAAATATTAATTAAAGTTACTAAAACAAACAAACAAAAAATACCAGAAGAGTTTGGTGGGATAAAAGTGTAACGAAACCACAAAATGTTCGTTGCAGACCCCATGTTTTCTCATCCAGTTATCGGTTCACCTTGCCTAGGGTCTTTCGGGTCAATTTCCTCGCCTTCTCCCACACAAATAAAACCCTGAAAAATGATTCTTTCTACAACAGCTTGTAATTCACTGTTCCAACTCGAAAATTAATACATTGTACTAATATTAATAATATAACCAAACCTTTATGGTAACCAAACCAATAAATTATATTTAAAAAAAATAAATACACATTTTTCGTAAATAATTTGTACTAAAAGTGAAAAAAAATGTTGATGCATGAATGACTAAAAAAAATCATGGGCGATTTAATTGAAGAATTTGTAACGTGACTGTACATGAGAGCCCGCTCCATGCTTTTAAGTTTAGTCATGCATAAACAAAATAATTTTTTGCTTTTTAGTACGAATTGTTTAAGAAAAGTATGTCTTCAAAACGTTTTTCCAATTATTTTTTCCCCAAATCCTACAGACTTCTGCAACCAGTAAAACGCCACAGTGTTGCTGGCTTGTGTTTATAAGTACTATTAAAAATAGATATATTAAAATATGTTTTTAAAATATATAAATATGTAGAAATAAATTAAGGTAACAATAGAGTATGTAACGTCGCTGTGCAAATTTTCATCATTGTATGACGCCGGAAAATGGTATAATTCATGCACTGGAGTTTGTAGCCCAGTACCTCGGAACCATCACAGTCCATGGATACAGTTTGTTTTCTTATTTTTACGGTAGGGCATGCTTAGAGTGTATGCCCGTTTTCCATCCAATTTGTGAGGCGTCTTTGTTATTATAGAAACTCTTTACCAATGTTGGGGTTCTCAATTCTGCGAAATTATTTTCTTGTATGTTCAGCACGTTGGTACTGGGTTCAGGATCCATCTGTGCCGTGTTCACAGGTTGGTTTCGTTAGGAGTGGCTTTTATGTTGGTTAAGACTGCACGGTTGTTGCGCTTGAGCATTATTATGTTATTAATATTAATTTTAATCAGCACTGAGTTTTCTTGTGTGTTTAAATACGCAGTTTGCACCTTGTTTTATCCGTTCAATTGTTATTAATGTCCTGGGTGGGTGCGTGAATTTCTAAGCATGGAGCCTACAGTTTTTTGGTAAGGCATATTCCAAACCAGTCTTTCAGTGGGTCTGGCGGAAATTGAACCTGAAACCGCGTTTATAAAGTGTGAGCGTACTAACGTCTTAGCTATTCCGAGGTCTCACATTATTTCTAGTCGGATATGTAAATCATGTTCGGGAAGTTTTTGTTTTCCTCCTGTTTGGGCCTATATCCAGCCTCCTTTTCAGGAACAAGACCGGACTGGGATTGGACCTGTGGCCATGCATATAAGAGGAGAGTGCACTAACCACTATGCAAGCCCAAGACCTTCTTTAGGGTGATTACCTAGGTGTGTGAGTGTGATTGTGTTTTTCATTATATCTCTATGACAAGTTAGTACACACACCAGAAACAAATTATCTAATGTGCATGTAAGAGTATGCATAGAAGTCTGTATATGTGTGTGCTTGAATGTTATATAAAACCATATGTTGTCTTTTTTTACTTACCTTATTTTTATTTTTAAAAAAAATTGTGTGAAATTGGTGATCGGTTCTTTCCTTTTCTCTTTTCAAAGATTGTATTTTTATTGGCAATATCCTTCGTTGTGTGCATGGTGTATTTCATTTTTGGCCGTGGTCTATTGGCCAACTTATCAGAGGAAGTGTATAATTAGTGCTGGCCGTGCACTGGCAGGTTTGTGCCTGTAATGACTATTGGTTTTCGTCCTGGAGAACCTTGTGAGTTGGTTTAGCTCAATTGTCGTTTCCATTAATGTTGCTTTTGGAAAGGCTTCCGGTTTGGTACCTTTGTGTTTAGTGTCCGTGGTCTAGTTGGCAAGGTTGCTAGTAATTAGTTGCTTTCTTTTTGTAGTTTGTGCGTTGATTGGAGCCTGTAGGACTTGTGGTTGTTGTGCGGTGGGCGTCTGTTTCACCTGTTTGTGTTTATAAGTAGTTTTTAGAAGTGTGTTGCTTGTAGTCTAGTTTTCAGGATACAGCTGATCTTTCATGTAAAAGCCACTCTGATGACCGTTTGATTTAGGTTTTCTGGTCTTCTGTAGGCAATCGTGGGTGTTGTTTTGGGAAGTACTCCCACCAATACCTGTCAAAAAAATAAGTTGTTTGTTTAATTCTTTTTCCTGTGTTGGATGGTATATCGTAATAAAAATGATCCTATCTATGTTTTTTTTGTCATGGTTTCTAAGAGTCTCGGAACTTGGTATCCCGAGAGCTCTGTTTAGTTCCCGTGTCAAAATTTTTTACTGTAGCCTTTCCTAACAAATAATGTTTTAAGCTCTTTCAGACGAGCCTTTATTTTTCTTCGTTTGATATTATTCTCCTATCAATGGCCTTGGCTAAATGGCAGTGCTCTTTTCAGTGATACAGGGCGTGCTGAGTTGGAAAGTAGAAATTGGTGTCAGGTAGTTGATTTGTGATAGATGTTTGTTATTAGTGTGCCGCTTCTAGGTAATTTACTTTTACATCAAGGAAGTTTACCTCCTTTTCGCTGTATTCATATGCGACAAACTATAAGCTGTCACATATGCTGTATTCATATGTGACAACTATAAGAAAAACTTATGACAAAGAATAAACAAAACGTGTCTACATAGGACGGAATCTGTCTTCTCCTTGGGCACTTCTATTCAACCAAGTATTGTCATAGTTTAACCAAACTATGAAAAACAACTTTAAAAAAGGCCTAATAACACTCATACCACAACAACATACCATACCACACTGGCCAATTGTGATTATCAAAACGTGCTTACACGTTATCCATGTCCGACGAATTAGACTAGACATTAACTATATGTGCACAAATACTATCGGATATCCGTAGAAAACAAACATCTTCTTAAAAAAACGATTAATGTATATATGTACAGATCAAACTGCACTTAATAGGCAAACTTTTGGCCAAAAATGACCTAGATATACAGAAGTGGCTTTCACGATAATCGTGTGCTTGTAGCTACAAGTTCATACCCTGTAGTGATCAATCACATGCCATGGTTCAGAATCCAACTAACCAAACAACTGTAGGGTCGGTCCTTATAAGTCCGTCAGACAGTTGAAAATGTCAACAGCGACTAAGAACAAGTACTATGAGAAAATCATATAACAACCCAACAAATAAAGTGCTAACTGTTAATACACAAATAACAATAGCAAGGAAGTATTATTATTATTATTATAAGTAATAATAATAATAATCGTATCACAACATCTGCACCAAATCTTAGGCCAAAACAAACACAAAATATTGTCCCCAACTTTATAATTGGGAAACGAACCTAGTACCAACATATTTTATTTGAAATTATTCCAATATATATATTTATAACTAAGGACCGCAGGCGAAACAACCCCAACACAGGGAACATGTTCTTACACTCAATATACAGAGCGCCTCATCAAAAAGAATGCAAATATGCACATATACCCACCGGAGGTTGTGCCTCGCCGCTTAAGACCCAAACAGAAGAACGTTCTATGATGGCTCCGAGAGCTCGGGCTTCAAGTCCCTTTTCCAGACTAGATTATCAGACAGGGTCCAGTTTCGGATTGAATCAGCTATGTTAGGGTCAGGCCGGGTTACCGAAAGTGACCCGGTTTCAACTCTGGTTGTAACTTCTAATAAGTACTAAACAATGACATTTACCTGCAAGGAATGTTGCATTACGAGAAATTAATTTTGTTGACTCCCCCTGGCTTGCATTTGTCCACTTTATGATCTACTTTGTTCCGTTAAATCTTTGCTCCGTTTCCAACAGGAAACAAAATAGCTTTGCGTTCTGCAGATTATGTAATACTGTTTCACGCGAGTCACTTTTTCGTTCTACTTTGGAAAATTTTATTCATTAATACACTATGGAGTGATTTTTGGGATTCCTCAACCATCTACAAAAGAGAACAATTATATTAATTTTTTGTTTGCGTAGAGGTACATCCTGTAAAGATACGTTTAAGAAGCAAACACTGACTTTAGCATATCTATATATGCACAGGTCTATTTTATATGTAAAAAAAATGAAGAACTATTAATTCGTTTAATAATATTCATTTATATAATACTAGGCAACAAAAAATGTATATGTTACACAGCAAAATTCCTCTTCTTTTCAAAAAAGCGTATATATAAACTTTACACGCTTATACAATAAACTTCCGCTTGAAACATTAGGTAAAAGTAATATTCATATATTTGAGAGAAGGCTGTTCAATATCTTTGTTAAAAAAAAGTTTTTATTACACAATGGCTGAATATTTAAGTGATCATTTGTAATTTGTTGTTATCTGACAACTGTAAGTAAGTCAATGTACAAGCTGTATAAATCGAATTGAATTGAATAGCTTTCCCATTCTCTCGGACAATATACCCGAAGTTCACTGTACTAACCGCAAGACCTTTACCAAAAAATCTAATTTCCTGGACATTACATATCCCCCTTTCCCCGTGCCGCCTCGTGCATTCTACAGTTGTCCTGTTTCCATCTATCCGTTCCCTTCGCAAAACAAATACTGTAGATATTACACGAAAATAGCCAGTCTGCTCATTCTTCAGACCCTAGCTTTAAGTGAAGTAAAGCAGAAGGAAACGAGGCGAGGCGTAGTCTCGCGCAAGCGCAGAGCTCCTTGAACAATAAGTAACACCGGCAAGCGCTTTTCCCGCAACCCCGAGCTTGGTCTGATCACGCTGGTGGTTAATGTTGCGAGAAGTTGATCCTGAGGTCCCGGTACCGAATCCTGGCTCTGTTACTTTTGCATATTTGTTTTTAGAAAATAAAATTAACTTCTTTTTAATGTACACAATAGGAAATTTAATAAGATTAGTTAATTATTGGTATTTATCGGTGCATTTTTAGCATTGGCATGCGACTGCTATATAATTACCATCGGAACTGTAATTAGAATTTTGCCATAAAGAAAACTAAAATTATTATCAAGAATGTGTGCCATTATATTCTTTTTTTCTTTCAAACAAACAACCCCGACCCGTTCGTAATATGCAGTGAACATCTTTACAGTGCTAAACACATCTGTTTTAGAGCCCCATATTTTTTTTTAATTGAGGAGGGAGCAATTTCAACTGGGGGCAATTTCATCTCTAGATGGTCAACAATTCTAATAAGCAAGGAACATCAATTTCGCGCGAACACATAATAACGCTCACGGTTGATTTCAGCTCTAGATTCTTCGTATTCATTTAATCTGTATAGTAACATACGCATATAATACAGAACCCGACCTGTAAAAGAAAATAGTCACTTTACCTTGCGTAACGCACTATGGATTCATACATAAATGTAAGTACATATGAAAAAGAGTTTCAACTATACACTCTTTATAACAAACCCAATTCAAGAACATGATACAGATAAAATATCACCAAATATAGCAAAAATGCGTTTCCAATCAACGGACAATACTAACACACAAACCAACTAGTGAATTCACTAGCATTAAAAGAAAAAGCCTCCAAGATGAATAAAATAGCTCCTGCCTAAAATTGTCTTTAAATTCATGCAGAGATGTACCAGAATATTTTGATATGATTACAATCAACGGCGCCGAGTTCTGTGTAACTTTGGAGGTCCCATTCAGATATGTTTTGTTTCCAGATAAGATTCTAAGAAGGCAAATAGGATGGTGATCTTAATACAAATCCAATTCAGATCTTACCAAATTTTGAATATGAAAACAGCAGATATTATGAAGGCTTCCCTAGGCCCAGATATTACAGAATTTAACTCTGTTTGTATAACGTTGAAAAAATTACTAAAGCATATGTTCTAAATAGTGAGAACAAAGTTTCTGATGTTAGTAGAAAATAAACTTAAGAAATAACAGAAACTAATGTTAGAAGTTACTCAGCTTTCCCAAATGTGTTTTTCTTTCTATCCGGTTCATGGTTCCCACGGGCTAATGTTTTATTGAACAAATACAGTTTTTCCAATTTTAACTAATATTTTACATACTAATATTTTATATATCCATACTAACATTTTAACTAATTCATTGATCATAAAATGTTGTCAGGAACCCCGTAGTATTAAAAAAAGTTATTTTGCAAAGTAGCACGAAACATTGAAAAAAATCCGGCGTTCAGTTTTTTAGTTTTTTTTTTTAAACAGTACGGTAGGAAAACATCTTCATTCCTCTTACAACGGGGAAGGGGTCTAAAATGATTGAAATTTGGTCTACGTAATATCTTAACGATCCCTTGACGTATGACGTAGGCTATATTATGACTGAAACCATCTTGTTTTTTAAGCAATTTTTACCTAGCCCTTGTGGTCTAGGTGGTAACGTAGCGACCTTCGGAAAGGTTCTGAGTAGGTACAGCAGTGTTCGATTTGCCAGGAGGATGCCGGGGATTATCCCAGGTTCGTGAGGATTTGATTCCGAATACCATCCCAACCAGGAATAGAATCTTTGTATTTTTACCTAAACAGTAGTACGTTGGAACTAACCAGAAACCACTAGTTTTTGGATCCCCCCTTCGTAAGTGATAACAAATTGAACACTGAGGTACGGTTTTGTATACCACACACAATTAATGCCCCACTCATTTTTAATGAAATATGTACTTAGTGACTCCGCCAGACCCCATCTGAGAGGGTGTCACCCCCAAATTCCCGATAACCCAAGTTTAAAATTTTAGTGGTGAGAAATTGATTGAAACCGTGTAAAATTGTTCTCCCATTTTCCTAATTTTGACTTAACACCACCCAAACAGAAAATCCTGACGGAAACCCTGATATACTTGAAAAATAAAGGTATATTGATGTTGCGCTGGATAGAATCCAATGGCGAACATTTGTTTTCTCGACGATGAACTTGTGAATTCCGTAGGTCATACGATTAGTGTGTAAGGCGGGAAAAAAGGAAATGATGATATTTTCTTTCGCGAGGCAAAAAAAAATATTTTATTTAATAACCTTACGCCAAGAAAATGTAGAACAGTTTGCAGTACGAAATCAGTTTATGTCATCAGCGCCCACACACACGAGATAAATGTCCATTGTTTTTTGGCCCTTGGGCATCTTTGGCTCAGGCTGCGAAAAGTTCGACACTGCAAATAAATTTTATAAAAGGGGATGCCGATAAACTAAAGGTGGTATTACTTGAAATGTAAATTTGTAACAAGAACGAACATTATAATTATTTCACTAATAAACGCCAGAGACCTACGCAATGATAAGAAAAACGTGATTTTCCAAAGAAGCACGACGAGTTTTACATAATTAGAGAACACTAATTATTAACCCGGGAGGTTAATTATTATAATTTCAAGTCATTTTCGTGAATGAACGTATATTTTAATTTATACATTTTTATTTAAATATAGAGCAACGGCATAAAACACCGATTAGTGCTCGTACAAAAATAACTAAATCTATTATTAGAGTCAACTAGAAGCGCAACAATCTTTGCACAA
>JAGDQP010061057.1:0-12103 GCA_022664845.1 Lepisma saccharinum
AAATTTCTACGCTCTTCTCTTTATGACATGGCAAGGACGTAAGGGATAGAGAATCAGGATCATCTGATACATGCGATTCTCCATTTCTGTGTTTCTTCAATCCTATCCGTCCGATTCTTTATGGAGGCCAAGTGTCTGGCTACAATAGTACAACCTGTAAAAATATATGTCTATCAGTGACAGTTCTTCATTCATAGCTTGTATTTCCACTAGTCGAAGTAATAAGATTTACAGGGAGTTCAGACATAGTAACAAGTAGGAGTTTTTTTATAGGGGTCCGGTAGGCATTCTTTTAAACTTTTAACACTTTAATGGTTCTTTAATATCTTATCTAGTTTTAAAATTTTCAGAGAATTTTAAGTCACTTTAAAATAATAAAAAAAGACTTCGAACTTCAGCCACTTTTCTTGTATTATTAAATGATACGGTTGAGTTAAAGTAAATCTATATTTAGAAAAAAAAGTCGTGGCAACACGCAACGCTAAGAAATTAAGTAATTCATACTTGGAACAGTTTCGTTTAGTAAAAAAGAACTGGAAATAGGTTACACGGATAAAATACTCATATACTGCTGTGACCATGGCTCGAACCTGGACCTCTCAGTAACCTCTATGTGTTGCATCAGCACAAAATATCCAACACAACGTATTTGTGATTATGTAATTTGCAATTTCACCTTAGGCAAGCCATTTGTGATTAATGAGTTAAATCAATCTTTGTAACGCACGAAATTGCATAAAGGTTCGCTTTCAAAAAAAATTACTAGATTGGCCCATATGAAAATAAAGTTTACCAAAGTTTATCTAAAAAATGTCTGCCTATTTGAGTGCCAACTGAGAGTTCTGGAAGATTTCAAGAAAACAATGATACCTCCTATCCTATACAATACTCATCCTATGAATTATTAACATCCAGTATGTAATAGTTCGGCATGCGTTGTGTTCTCCCTAAGAGTATTTGAACAAATAGCATTTTAAATTCCTTGCTCCACCTACTGTTAACACAATTCACAACACGTACTTATTTAAGAAATTATCCGTTTCTTTTTTTTTAATTTGTGGGGAACGTATCCATACTGAACCCACTTTCAGATAAAATAACGTCGAGAATTATAGTCACAATAAATTTAACTGTTTTAAGGTGTCTGTTTGCCGCCAAGTGGAACTAGCACTTGCTTTCATACTCAGAGAATTGTAATTCTGTCTGAAATAGGTTAGGTGTACCTATGGGAACCAACGTACTATTAAAGGACGAGAATTGGTTAAAAATACGAGGAATTTAGTCTGGATCGGTGCCACCAGAGATTCTGACAAATTTGCCCATCTCTACGCTGTGAAGCAAAATTCTATGCGCCAACGTACTCCTTTTCGTTTGAAGGAAGGCTGTTTTTTTTTTAAAAAAAGTGCTTTTTATTTTCTTTCTCTTTCTCTCTGGATGAAAAGGAAATGTAAATGAAGAGAAGGTGGAAAGAAAATAGGAAAGCAAAAGAGGAAACAAAAACAAAAAAACGGATTTCCCAAAGATTCATAAGAAGAAGGTGAGAGATGAGTAAAGAGGGTATAAAAACAGTGTTCGATTTGTGCAATTTCCAGAGAGGGGGAAGAATTAGTGAGATGTGTATTATACGGTATTTTGGGATCGTCCATATCCCAGGTTAGACGTATAGATCTGTAAAAATTACCAGAGAAAAATTTTACCGAAAGGGGAATAATACCAACCATCCCCCGCTACAAATCGAACACTATAAAAATAATAAGGGGAATGTAGGAAAGGAGAGCCTGGACAAACAGGTTTTCTCTTGTTTTCTTTTCTTCTTCTTTTGCCCTTTCTTCCTCCTTTGTAATGTCCGGGAAACCACAATTTCTTTGAATCTGATTATTATTGTTCGGCCGTTAGACATCTAAGGCTCAGGCCGGAATAAAGGAGGGGAAAGGATGCGGGAAGGTGTCGGCCAGGGCCTAAGTTGAAGGTGCCATCCCGCCATTGCTTGGTGTGACTGAGGAAAATCCCTGGAAAAAACTCAGTCAGCATGGTCGGCCGCTGGGATTCAACCCATGACCTCTCGAATCCTACGCCAATGCTTTAACACTGAGCTACGGAAGCTCGGTGCCACAATTTCTTATTGAAACTAACATAGGGTATTCACGTTAATACGTACGCCGACATTAACACATTCATCGGATTACTTGGCTTCTCCCACCGCGTCAACAACGTGGCGACTAAATCACACATGATTGGCAGTTCCTTGATTTGATTACTAGCTATCTACGCACCCAATACGGCCACTTAGTTTAGCCTGCGATTACAGGTTAGAAAAGTCAGGTTAAATTACTTCTATACGTGATCCTACAGTCGCAACTGACTGCTTCTCTAGCAAAAAGTAATAAAAAATCAATCAGAGCAGTAAATGCGTGTACATGGCATGGGGCAGTAATTCACCCAACAGTGAGTGAGTGATTGTGTCAACTGTGTAAAATTTGAAAATGTTTATGTATAAAAAATAACCTAACTTGACTTTTCTAACCTATCCTAATCTACTATAGCTTTGCTTGGGAACAGGAAGGCAAAAAGCAATAAAAATGCAATCGGGGTAGTAAATGTGTGTACGTGACACGGGGCAGTAATTCACCCAACGGTGAATAACTGATTATGTAAACTGTGTAAAATTTGAAAATGTGTAAAATAACTAGCATGACTTTTCTAACCCGCCCCATAGCTTTGCTCGTGAACATTAAAAAAGGCAAAAGATACAGAAATGCAGTCAGAGAAGCAAATGTGTGTGTGTACATGGCACGAAGTACATATAGTGAAAAGTACTAGAATGGGACGTTGTAGGCGCGGAGCACCCATAGATATAGCTGCCGGAAGTGAAACAGAGACGAATAATGAAAATCTGAAGGAAAAATGTAAAATGGTTGTCTGGTGACGTAAAACTTCAACTGCACGAAAAATGTTCATGGTTCCGTAAAAAAAAAAGTCTCTGGCAGGTGTTTTGAACTTCTGTGCAGGTAGGAATTACAATTCTTTTTGTATAAAAGCACATGCTTCTCCTAGCGCGAAACTGACATAATAAAACAGTTGAATTTAGGGGTTAACTTCCTAAGCTGGTCGTCCGTTTCTAGTAAAATTTAGAAAATTTACAGGGAAGAAATGGATAATTTCCTCGTTTGTGTTAATAATATATAAAAAGGAACGAAAGTTGGGTTTATTTTATTGTATAATCGGCGATCAACATGGAATCATTTGGGAAGCGGAGGAAACTACTTGGCGGAAGGTTACCGCATGATTGGATTGTGGGAAAGTTACGAGCATTTATATTGTGAACATTGCTTCAGGTGTACAGGAACGTTGCCCTGGATGTGAGTTAACAGTATTACAGCTTGTGAAACAATACGGTGATACTGAGGAAAATCTTTGAAACTATGTGAAAGTCATGGATTAATAAATCTAACAACAAATTGCAGAAAGTGTGGTAAGCTTTGTTCCGACAAAAATAACTGTGATGTATATGAGAACAAAAAGTGTAAAGATACATGACTGCACCTAACTTTACCTAACCTCCACGTTCCCATGGTCAGTAATTTAAGAAATCTACGAAAATGCAAGAAAGCAATTATTAATAATAAATGTGAACATCCCCACCCTGCGCTGTATCCGAACGAAACCGAAAGCCAGTGAACTGGAAGTAAAAATTGATGATTTTTAAATTTTCGTAGCTTTCATCAGGCTTTTAGTCGAAAACCAGACGAACGACCAACTTCGGAAGTAATGCCGAATTTAGGAATGCCATGAATTTATTGTGACAATAATTATCGACGTTATTTTCTCTGAAATTGGCCATACACTGTGTATTGCCTAAACATTCAACTTATATAGGGTGTAAATAAGACCGGATTTATCATTACACAACTTGCAAAATGTTACTCTATCTTCCATTGTCTTCTCGAGTTGGAACTTTGAATGTGGGAAAAACTTAAATTATAGGACATGATAATGAACAATTTTATATCATAAATAAACAGTAACTTACCAATTGCTAATGTGTACTGAATCAAACATGAATCACTTGAGTCACTACGCCACAAGCAATTACGATGAGCTCACACAGAAACACGCATTCCATACAAAACAGAGCCCTCTCCATCCACTGTCACGTGATGTGAACAAATTACGTACGATGAAGCGAATGGTTGGGAAAATGTTGGTTGTTTGTTGGTTGGCGTATTGTAATTTAAACATTAATGGGCCAACGTATTTCCTCCGTCAAATAGTTTCATTACAAATTCTGCAACTTTGTCGACGATTTCCCAACAAAGGGCCAACGTATTTTGGCGTCAAATATTTTCATAACCAATGTCGACCATTTGCCAACAGCGGCCCTATGTATTTTTCACGGCAAATATTTTCACCAACAATTCCCCAACAGTGCCGCAGTTCTTTTGCGGTTGGGCCGACTAAGTGTGCTGCTAGGGAGTAGTACTACTATTTCTAATAGTAGTAGTTCTACTATTACCAGTATTGTACTATCACTATTATTAATAATAATTCAAAGTTGTTTGCAACACTGATGCTCAGAAGTCTTCAAAAGGTCCTGGGGACAAGCCTAGCTAGCACTTTTGGAACTTTAGGCGTCTGTTTCTCCCGTGTAAATTCCGAACGAAGAATAAGTTTCTGAAGTGTAATGAAGGTCCTTCGCAGACATCCTATTCCATATTACTTTTGATTCGAAAACATATCCTTGGGTAATTCCTAATTGCCTATTTATTTACTTACTTGACGTTAAGTACTTTAACTATACTTCAAATTATGTTACTTGCCTTATTACGGATGCATAGAATGCAAAATGTGATGTAAAATCCATGGGTGATGTGAGTGTAACGACGCAGAATCGTCCTTGTAAATTGAGTCCTTGCACTCACATCACTCAGTGGTTTTTCATAACAGGTTGAATTTTATTGAAGTCTTTCGGCAACTGGAGAACCACGAGAAAACGCACGCTCACGCTGTTTGTCCACGACAAAACCCACCTGACAAGGACTGGGATCCAAGTGAGAACCTCAAACACCAGAGGATGGCGCTCTTCCACTGAGCCACACCATATCACATTCTGAGTTCTAGATATCCGAAATAAAGGAAGTATATTACGCGTCGTACAACAGAGTTAATGTAGGTAGTTACCGCCAATTTGGGACAACTTCGGCTATGGGGACCTATATCGATTTTCAAAATTCTGGTGTCACTCGATTTAGTTATACTCACTGACCCCAAATCGGCAAAAATTTCTTGTCGGAACACTTCCCCACCCCCAAAACTGACCAACCAACCCAAAAAGAGCTATGGGGACCAACATCGATTTTCAAAATTCTGGTGTCACTCGACTTAGTTATAGTAACTGACCCCAAATCGGCAAAAATTTCTTGTCGGAACACTTTCGCACCCCCCAAAACTGACCCACCAACCCAAAAAGAACTATGGGAACCGAGTCGCCGTAGCTCATTGGTAGAGCGTTGGCGTAGCATTCGGGAGGTCGTGGGTTCAATTACAGCGGCCGACCATCCTGACTGAATTTTTCTGGGGATTTTCCTCAGTCACACCAGGAAAATACCGGGACGGCACATTCAAAAATTATAACACCCGAGACATTGTTTGCATAATTGAATTGTATACACTGTAGTATCACTGCACGCGCGGTACTACGACAAATGTTCGAAGTCGCTGGTGTTGACCTGGAGTCGCTCAATGTTTTCAATGTGCATGAACACGCTTGAATGCGTTCGTGTAACGCATAGTAGTGTGAACGTCTCGCTTGCTTCATAAAGAAATATAAATGTTTAGAGTGAAATCTCTCACTATTTGTATGGGAGCGTTATTTCTGTAGAGTTAGTTTTGGTTATTTGGGGGCTAAGTAACGTAAAATAAGCGTAACTCAGATAAAAGGGATGAGCACTTACGAGAGGGACGTTCAACGAGAATTAAGTAAAAATAAAGTTAGAAT
This sequence comes from Lepisma saccharinum, assembly GCA_022664845.1. Classification (NCBI taxonomy): domain Eukaryota; kingdom Metazoa; phylum Arthropoda; class Insecta; order Zygentoma; family Lepismatidae; genus Lepisma; species Lepisma saccharinum. The sequence goes on from JAGDQP010061057.1 coordinate 5,996, forward strand.
AATGTTTTCTTTTGGGATGGTTTAAGTTCTAATTTTAGGAATGAAAAGGTACAAGATTTTAAATTTTCACGCAAATTCTCAATGCGCAATCTTATAACACGAGTTTACGACACACACGAAAGACGAATTCAATTCGTGAAATAAATTCTAACTTGGATAACAGAGCATGTACAGTTATACATAGTTCAGGCAAAAGGGTCTTATTCAAGCACAAGTATATAGAATCCAAGAAACATACCTCAGAATTTAAAGTTGAAAGATGTGTTCTTCTAATGACTTCTTAAAGTTAAAAAAAGACTGCTTTTCTGAGAAAAACATTGCTTCTTCTATTTGATAAAAAAAATGCAGAGCTTCCTTCTAGAGACCTCTCCACTGGTGTCGTGGTGGCGTTCTAGAGCGTCTTACTACTACGGGGCCATTTTTATATGATTTCCAAGATGACGAAATTATTGATTTTACAGTAGTTCATTGGTCTTGTTATTCCTTATTCACGCTTTCACGTGATAATCGGATGATTTCCTGTCCGTACCAAAGATGGCCGCTTAAAGGAAAGTGGAACGATTCATCTACGTCATAATATACGTATGTGTGTGTGTGTTTTTCCATATACTCAATGCTAAAAGAGATCGCGTGGAAAATCTCTAAATATAGTTCATTTCCCCCAAAAAAAGAAATGGAAAAAATTCCGTGTGAAGATTGTGGTGAATCAGTGTTAAAAAAAGAATATTGCTAGACATAAATCACGAAAACATCCTCTCCTAAAGAGTGAAACTAAAGAAGAAACAGTGTCTGCAGAGAAATCCAAATTAACAAGAGAAAAATGTCCAGTGTGTGAAAATGAAATTAGTAAAAAACATTTTGATCGACATATGAAAAATATGCATTCGTATGTATCAACGAAAAGTGCCTTATGTCAGACATTCGCTGATTATGAACTTGCTAATAGTGACAGTGGAGATACTCACTCTTTTTTCGCTTCTATAGAAAAAAATGCGTACATTTTTTGGAGAAGCAAGTTAGTGAATGTGATAAACTTTTGAAAATCAATTTGAGTTTGAGTGCTGATTTTGTGAAAATGAGTGGAGAAACACAGTGTTTCCCAGTATATAGTGGTAATAAGTTATTTTCAAAATCTGCGGTTGTGGGAGAAACTATTAAAGAAATATTGGAGGAATTACAGGTAAATCAAGACGACGGAACGATTAAGAGTTCAGGCTGGTCCTTATCCTCTACTCCTAATCATAAACTTGAGGTGCATGTTAATTCCTTTAATCCAATTGCTGCGTCGTGTCATTATAGACTAACTAAGTTTATTAAGAAGAAACGAGCTATTCTTAACATTAAAAATGAAGATCAGAAATGTTTTTTGTACGCTGTGCTAGCTAAACTTAACCCCGTTGATTAAAAAAAATGCTAATCGAGTTTCTCAGTACGACCCTTATGCACATGAAATACTTCAAATTTTTGAGAATAATAACATTAATTTTCCTGTAAGCCTACATGACGTTCCCAAATTTGAGAAGCATTACAACGAAATGTTTCCCAATGCTCCAATTTCTATCAATGTGTATGGTATAGATGATGAAAATGAAAAAGTCTTTCCCCTTCATATCAGCAAACATCAATCTAACGGAACTAGAATAGACTTACTGTGTGTGAAAAACGAAACAGTAACAACAGCAGCATCAACATCTCTGATAACGATTACTCATCATTACTGTTTAATAAGAAATTTTTCTCGTTTAGTGAGGAGTCAGGTTACTAGTCACGAACATCGTTATTATTTCTGCAGACGTTGTTTATACCACTTTATAGATGAACATAAACTAACAGAACATGAAAATTTTTGTCGAGAACATGAACCAACTCGCGTCATTATGCCTGTTCCTGGTTCAGTTATTAAATTTAAAACTGACCCTTCATTTTTAAAAGCAGATGTTGTAATAGTAGCGGTTTTTGAGTTTTTTGAAGCCGATTAGTGAACATCGAGGACAAAAATCTACCAACATTCAGAAGCATAAATTAGCTAGTTACTGTTTCAAAATTTGCTGGTCAGATCAAATCCCGACTGAACTTCACTTGTATAGAGGTGATAATCCAGCGCAACATTTTCTAAAAAGTTTGCAGGAGTTAGAACAAATTGTTAATAGATTAAATCTGGATTTGCCGATGAATCCCTTAACTACACCGGAAAAACTCGATTACGAACAATCGGAGAAATGCTCTATTTGTGACGAAGAATATACTGAAGATAACTCAAAAGTTCATAATCACCATCATTTATCAGGAGCTTATCATAAACCTCTTTGCAATAATTGTAATTTGCGAGTAAAAAAACAAAATTTTATAGGATGTTTCATGCACGGATTATCTTCGTATGATGCGCATCTCTTCGTGAAAGAATTAGATTGTATTCCAGGTGATATAAAAGTTCTTGCAGAAAGTGAGGAAAAGTATATTGCAATTTCAAAGTGGTTCCATCTCGAAAATGGTAAAAAAATTGAATTAAGATTTTTAGATTTGTATCGGTTTCTGCCATACTCTTTAGATGAATTAGTAAAATAATTAAAGCCGGAAGAACTGAAATACACTCATGCTCATTTCCCTGATGATGTAAAATTTGATTTAAGTAGAAGGAAGGGTATTTTTCCTTATGATTATTTTACTGACGCTTCGAAATTTAATGAAACAGAACTACCTCCTCAAACAGCGTTTAATAACATACTTAAAGGTAGTGAATGCAGTAATGAAGATTATTTGTTAGTTCAGCGAGTATGGGAAACATTCGATTGCAAAACACTTGGGGAGATTTTCATGATTATTATCTAACCACTGATGTTTTGCTAACAGCTGATGTGGTAGAAAATTTCAGAAACACATGCATCACTTCATATGGAATTGATCCTTCCTTCTCATACACATCGCCAGGCTTATCTTGGAAAGCTATGCTTTATAAATCTAAAATCGAATTAGAATGATTTTCAGATATTGATAAGCACTTGTTTATCGAAAAATCAATCCGTGGTGGTGTATCCCAATGTAGCTTAAGGTATATTAAAGCTAACAATGAGTTTCTCGGTAGTAAATTCGATCCTCAAAAAGAAACCTCGTTTGTAATGTACCTGGACGCGAATAATTTGTATGGTCATGCCATGAGTATGCCTCTTCCCTATGGAAAGTTTTCATGGGATCCAACACCAGAAAATTGGGATTCGAACAAAATTCTAAATTATCCCGACGAAGATGAACGAGGTTTCTTTGCAGAGGTAGACTTAGATTATCCGCAGAACTTACATGATGAAAACCAAGATTACTCTGTAGCACCTGATAATGAAATCCCACCTAACCTGAAACAACGAAAATTATTACTAACGCTAAATCCGAAAAGAAACTATGTTGTACATTTTCGATTGCTAAAATTTTATCTTGCTCACGGTTTAAAACTTGTAAAAGTACACAGAATTCTATGGTTTTCTCAATCGAAGTGGCTTAAGCCTTACGTAGATCTAAACACCAAGCTACGCACAGAGGCAACAACCGATTTCGAGAAAGATTTTTACAAACATTTTATCAACAGCTTGTTTGGGAAAACCATGGAAAATGTGAGAAAGTATACTGATATAAAACTTGTTTCTGATAAAAGAAAAGCTGAAAAACTCATTGCAATGCCGCAATTTAAATCTAGAACAATCTACTCAGAAAATTTTGTACTTATTCATATGCACGAAAATTCACGAAATTAAACCTGTGTATATTGGAAGTGCTATTTTAGATCTTGCTAAATTAGTAATGTACGAATTTCATTATGAAGTGATGAAACCTCGATATGGAGATAAGTTTACTGTTGTTTACACCGACACGGATTCGTTAGTCTATCATATTATTTGTGAAAATTTTTATAAAGATATGCTTGATTTAATAGATTATTTTGACACATCGAATTATCCTGTAAATAATCGATATAATATCCCAGTAAGTAACGAGAAAGTACCTGGTAAAATGAAGGATGAGATGAAAGGAATAGCTCTTGAAGAATTTATAGGACTACGATCGAAAGTATATGCTATGAATACAGTAGAAAAAAAGAAACAAAGACGGTTAAGGGTGTGAAGAAAAATGTTGTGAAAAATGAGATTACGATTGATGACTTTAAGAAGTGTTTGTTTTCTGGTGAACAATTAACGAAAGAGCAACATCAAATTCAATCACGTGAGCATATACTTTCGACTGTAAAGCAACAGAAATTAGCTTTAGACCCCTATGATAATAAACGTAAAATTCTTGATTGTAAGATACACTCATTGCCATGGGGTCATCGAAGAATTGTAAATAATGATGCTGAAATAATTTGTGAAGTGTGTGTTCGACCCTCAACCTCTAAATGAGTTGTATTAATTTTCATTTGTGTAACAGTTAAATAGTTGGTAAGGTTTGTACATAGTTATTACCAAGCTTGTTCAAATGTTAATAAAGCACACTCTGTGTGTTCTTTTAAAACACTTTTTGATTTTTTTTCTATACATTCTAATATAATATAGTTTATTATTATTTATTATGCCTACTGATTTATTTGGATTCCCGCGATATAAGTCGCATGAGCATGAAATATTATCAGATTCACCTTCCAACATCAATGAAAACCAGCTAACAGTATTAGACCAAAGAATTAAAATAATAAAGGGTGAAATCAACGCACTACGAAATACTTTATCTTCAAATATTGAAACCGAAATCACAGAAGCTCAACAACATTTACTAGATTTACTTCAAAAACTTGATAATGAGTTGAAAAGTGTTATTCTTATGTATTCACAGCTAGTAAATAAAAATGATTTTACCGAAGTTCAAAATATTATAACGACAATTCAAAATGAAGTACAATTCATAAAGAATCAATTCATTACAAATACTGCAGCACAAGATCTAGTCGATAATTTGAATAAAAAGCTTACGGAGTTACAAAATACGTTTAATGATCTTCAAATAGCTGTGAATGTATTAGAAAATGCTTTTCAAAATAATCCCTCTCAAGAAGATCTTCAAAAGATGCAAGAAGTTATTTCGATTCTACAAAATGAACTTAAAACTATTACCAATGAAACAAATAAACTGCGTGATGATCTAACCAACCTACCTGTTTATAGTGATGTATCGGAAATTAGTAGAAAGCTTGGTGAGTTTGAACCAATAATTAATAATATATCGGAACTCACGAATATTCAAATTGAACTAAAGAATCTACAGACTGTTGTGAATAACATTCCTACTGAGGTAAGTAGTTTACAGGAAGCACTTCCAAAATTAAATAAGAAATTAGAGGGTTTTAATCTTCCTACAGATTTAATTAATCTTCAGCATATTGTAAGCACCGTTCAAAGTGATTTAATTGAAATTCAAAAGAACACACCGAAACAATCTGATATCGAGAGTATACGTAAGTCTTTAAGTGAACTAGCTACAAATCAAAATCAAAATGAAATAAAATAAAAATTAACTGCTCTCCAAGAAACTATTAACACACTTCCAACTTCGCAAGAAGTAGAAATAATTAGAAAGACGATAACTAATATTCAAACTGTAGTCGAAACAACCGAGAACCTCCCTGAAGTAATAGACAATATTAAGATTCAATTACAAAACCTTCAAACTAGTATAACATTCCTTCCGACATTAGAAGATCTTTCTGGTATACAAGAAGTGTTAACTAATGTTCAAAATGAAGTTAAAGAAGCAATTCAAGAACATTCAAAATTCATTTCTGTTCATGGGGTTAATGAAATAGTTAGCGGGTTAAAGAATATGTTGAAAAGTTTAGAGGATACAGCAGTAACGCATAACACATTAATTGCAGATATTCAGAAACAAATCGGTGATCTAGAAACGAAATACACTTCTGTGAGTAATTCTCTTAATAACTTATCTAAAAAATATGCTGATATTAATGACTTTCGTAACGTAGAAGCATCAATAGCTCTAATGCCTACAGTGACTCAACTTTGGGAAGTACAAGACAATATTAAAAATTTCATATCGATAAAAGACTAATAGCAATAACGATGAAATAAAGAATGAAATTATTGCAAAACTGAAAGACTTAGAAGATAAATT
>JAGDQP010061059.1:0-12103 GCA_022664845.1 Lepisma saccharinum
CTGGAAGGACACTATGAGTTCTTCTTGCTTTGGGTGTATTATCTCAGAATGTTTACCACGCACTGGTCAGAATTTAATGTATTTCGAATCTGTTTTCCGCATGTTGATGTGCTATATGCTGTATCTTGTCTAGCCTTCCTTTTTGAGCCAGTACAGGCAACTCGTTCTTTAATTTGCATGTGCATGGACATGGTTGCAATTTTTAGTGCCTCCACCAAAGTTGATCTGTACGCTCATGTCTAAGCAGTAGCTGTCTTTCTGCTATGTTTATGATTATTTGTTGTTTCGCATCATCAATCCGGTGGCTAAAGACGTTGGCGGCATATCCTACTATGGATCTGATTATGCCATAGTAAATCCTTATTATTTTCATATGTACTTTAAATTCGTTGGTTACTATATTAACAATTTTCTGAGTGAGAACCTTTGATTGCATTATTTTTACTGTATTTACGTGGGGTTAAAATTAAGCTTTTCGTCCAAAATTGAGCCTAAGTATTTAAATTTCTTTACTCTTTTGGTTGTTGTGCCGTTTACTTTTATTATCGGACTTATGTTGGAGTTCATGTTTCCTTTAAATAGAACATATTTAATTTTCTCTGCTGATATAGTTAATTTGTTATTTTTCTATATGACGCCATTGTTGTTATTATTTCATTTGCCCCATTTTGGATCTCATTTCTGCTATTTCCATTCATTTCTACTTTTTCGTTTATTTTTATGATAATGTTTTTCGAAAATCTTGCTGATAATGTTAGGTAGGAAAATCGGTCTCTACGATTTAGGATTCGTCCGAGGTTTATCATTTCCCTTTAGTAGCACCATCAGATTTGCGACTTTCCACGGTTTAGGAACTCTTTCATTCCTCAGACATTCGTTATAAAGTCTTGTCAGGTAAGGTGTCCAAATTTTCAAAGAATGTTTATATATTTCTCCTTTAAACCCATCCGGACCAGGAGCCTTTTTTGATTGTATTGTAGCTGCGACATTTTTGTAATGTTATCTTTATCTATGTTGCCATCTGGAAATAAATCTGTATAAATATTTCAATTGTTTCCTTCCAGGTTTTTGTATATGATCAGTCTTCTATTTTTAGCATGTTAAATACTCTTTAGTTTTAATATTGTTAATTGCTTTTTGTAGGGCATTCCTCACACATCCGTTCAAAACTTCTCTTGCAAAACCTTATTCCAGGGCTTCTTTTTGGTGTTGTAAATTTCTATTTCATATTGCTGCTTGATTTGCCGATATTTTTCGAGCCTTGTCTGTCGTAGCCTGTGGTCTCCAGCTTCTTTATAACTCTTTCAACTCTTTTTAGTTGTCGTTTTAATTTTATTAGTTTCCTAGTCCAGAAGGGTGTCATTTTAGCCTCATTTGTGTCTGTATGTGTAGAACTTTTAATTTAATTTGTTGTTGTATTTTCTAGATTAGTTGCCAATTCGTCAATGTTTATTTCATATCAAATCTATTGGAGTATTAAATTTGTTTTATTCTTTCCATGGTTATTTAACCTTATATTTAAATGTATAATCTTCTTCCTGCGTTATTTCTTTATTTCTGCTTAAATATATTTTAAAGCTGACGACACCATGCCGACTTGTAGTTCCTGAATCCTTTACCCTCCAGTGTCGGATTCATTGGTGTATCCTTATCCATTTGAAATTCCTTTGGTTCTGTCGTACTGTTCCTTGAGCGCAGACTTATCACATCCACTTCCTCAATTACTGGGAAGGTGATTGATTTCCCGTTGTTGTGGATAATTCTTACAATAATTCCAATCGCAGCCGATAGCAGCTGTAGCTCCTCAAATCTTGATAGGATAAAGCTGTTGTTCAGAATCTCATAGAATGTATTAGGGTTGAAAGTAGCTACTTCCTTTACCTCTTCTCTCGTCTATTCTATTTCTATCGCATCGGTCTTTCACATATATACTTGTCTCTCTTCTCTCATTTTGTGTCTTCTTCTTGTAGAATCTTGGACTGCACTGCTTCCATCCTCTTCTCTTCTTCCGATTTCCTTCTCCATTGATGTATCTCCCCGTCTTCACCACATCTCCTCCGTCTCCCTCGTCTGAGCACTCTTCACTCTGCGTTCCTCAATCACTGTTCTCTTCATCTGATTCTTCCTCGCTCTCCTCGCTTTCAATTGACTCCAAAGTTTCCATATGGTAGTTACTTGGATCTAGTGTTGTATACTGTACTATAATTTCTAATCCCACGTTTTTTGTTATCTCCCATTTTCAAGTATTACTAATACATCCTTAGGGTCTGACTGTCATAGGTCTATTCCTATACCCGGCATTTATATTCTAAATCTTTCCTAGCATTTCAGCATTAACAATAGTTCCATTGTAATTTCCATATCTCTCAGGAAAACCTCGGCTTCTTATATTGGCTGTCATACAACTATATAGATGTTTTATATATTTTTATTTCCTGTTTATTATCTATTTTTATATCCAACTTAGGGGGAATGGGGAGGATGAGGTGGGTGTGGGGTTCAGTACGCTACCATGCAAAATAGAATTATATAACCCCCAAGCATCATGCCTACATCAACAATACCTAGCCCTGCTAGGTATGTTAACACTGAAAAACTATTATATAAAATTCACTACTTCGGGATTCAGGACTTATTTTCACTTGGTACCAGATTCTCCACCTCCAAGGTCACCTGATGCTTGGGTTCATATGCTCTCCGTGATGAGAAAAATAGAAGTCAACGTGGATGACGTCTCTCAAATGCCTACAAAAATAACATGGAAATTTTACATTTTGAATAGTGCTCAGAGACAAAATCAGGCAAAGTCTACACTTTCTGCAAAGTTCCTCTAGTGAAAAACTAAATGGTACACTACTTTTACTGTCCTCTTCTTTTGACACTCCGAAAAACTGGAGCTCACTGTCTAAGTCGTAAGTCTGGCTATCAAATTGTTCCGCACATTACATACTAAGGAACGCAATATAGCTGTCCTTCATCCTATTGGATTTCTACATACAGACTGCCAAGGGAAAAAGACCCTTTAGTGGCACGAATATATGTCCCACACTAGCGGTATAAAAATATAATAAATGGAATGAAGGTAGTTATTTGCCCGTAAAATGCAGATGGCTATCATGCAAATAAACAAACAAAACAAGTAACAGTCTTGGTGATTGACATTTGTTACATTCATGGTCATAAGGACTGTACTCATAGCTGTAGGCATAGCGTTATAGATGGAGTAGATGGCCTAGGAGAAAGATACCAACCTACTGTAGAGAAAATATATCAAACGGATACGATACAAACTTATCCGTATTTGGGAACGTGATTTTGATGACAAATTAAAGTCGGTTAAGACCATCCAGGACTTTATTCGAACAATATGCGCCACCCCGGATGAAGGTCTTATTCCTAAGAATGCGTTTAAATGTGACAGAACGAAATGTTTTCGTTCTTTGTATAAATTCAATGAGAATTTTTAAAGAATCATATTTTAACGATATCCCCACATTACGCCTTCCGATTGGCATGCTGACGGTGCGTAGAGAAAATTTTCAAGAACCGGAAAACGTCCACGGTCTTATTGACTTTACAATACTACCCCCAACCGATTTAAAACTGCCAATCACTCGATTTACGTGTAATTCCAAATTTACGTTTTGATTATGTCGCACCTCTATGGAACAAAACAGTAGCGCGAGCTGTTACCATAGAAAGGAACAACGGCAATTAGGGGAAGGTTCTGTTCGCTGGAAATACACAAAGTTCTAAATCATGGATATACATTCGAAATATCCATGAAATTTGTGAATTTGAAATGTAAAACCATTTTTGAAAAGTACGTTCGCATCTTCCAAACGATGAAACACTAAAGTATCGGATCTGCCGCAGAGTATGAAACAATACAATCTTTATGAACAATGCATAAGGGAAAAGCAAAAGCACGAAAACATCCATATGGACTATAATAACGTATCTTGGAATGCTGATCTTCGGTACATTATCAAAATTAATTTTAAGTTCACTATATGGAAAATGTGGTCAACGTACTGATTTGCCATAATCCTGAGTTGTTGCGTAAAGTGAAACGTTTATCCTACTATTGCTGCCCCTCAATATGAGGCATGTCCTGTTGTTCCCGTGGGAGATAAAAGCCGCGTTGTTACAGATAAGGACAAGGAGAATGTTAATAAACCACATCCATTCTCAAATATTTGCCTGGTAGTCTTTATATCATAATGGGCACCTTAAAACTATATAAATTAAGAGCTCTGACAGACTCTTGTATGTAGATAAGGATTCCATTATGTTTATCCAAAATAAGAATGACTAACACATGCTTGATACTGGCAGGAATCACGACGAACTTACGAATGAGATACCTGCGGGATGGGAAATAATAATATTCATTGGCCAGGGATCTGAAAATTATGCGTGCCGCATACGGGTAATTAGTACTTGTAAAGTGAAGATGTATTCAAAAATAGGTGAATTACATTTTTTAAAAAGAACAACATATCAAATCACGCTAGACCATTTCAACGAGTTAGTTACAGAAAAGACGCAACAGAAAGTTATCTTCTCTCCCAACAACATTTGACACAAACCGGGGTTGTCATTTTATCAAGACCTGAAACAAACACTCATAAACACAATCAACGACGCTTTATACAAGACGTAACTATAACACAATATAAGAGGCTACCATATGGGTACCGAAAAGATGAAGGTACAGACGTGCTAAATATACTTATTGTGTAAATACGTATTTATTTTGCAAATAAGAATAGTAGGAATATTTCTCGTGCTCATGGTGGTATAAAAATGGACCACTCGATTTCCATCAGTCGTTTCAAGTTAGGATCTTGCCGTTTACACACACGTGCACCATCATGATTGCTGGTCCCTCAAGATTAGGAAATATTTTTTTAAATACCCGCTACAGTATAAGGATAAAATGTTTAGTATTAAATTTAACGAAATCGTTTGGTGCTACAGAGCGGCAATACGAAACCTTAGTGTTATAAATATTAAATTTCATCATTGCATTCTTGATATGGAAACTGCAATTTAACGGAATTCACCAATTATACCTGATGATTTAATGAGTGAAACTAATAATAACATTGTTACCCTATTTACAGCGTATGCTCATCACAAAAGCTTAACTGTGATATTTATTGTGCAAACCTTTTTCCTAAAGGCAAACATGCACGTGACATTCCGTTAAATCCACATTATCTTGTGGTATTTAAAATCCAAGAGATAAACTTCATATCGAATATATTGCAAGGCAATTTATGCCACGGTATAGGAAGGGTCTTGTAGACGTATTTGAGCAAGCTACAGCAAAACCTCATTGTTACTTATTATTTGATTTAACACAAATCCGCGACGCTCTACAAATATCTACAAACATATTTCGCGATGAAACCATGAATGTTTATTCACTTTATAGTCACTAGTTGCAACGTACTATTGTCGACACAATTAAAACGGGCCTTATGGGAAAAGTTCTTAAACGTTAGAAAGGATGGGTTTATGTTAAATGGTTATGCTATCATCCAAGTATAAATAGCGTGGTACGTCGACGGACCGTTCGGTCGGCATCATGACGTTAGCTGAACACGTAGATGAAATGTATGTGATGTTATCGTCCCATGTAAGTGCACATGTATTTCGCTATAATACAACTGCTTCGTATACGGTAAAACATGTACAAACAATTCATTTGACGGGTGACTGGGTGGTAAGTTTAACATGGGTAACCATTACCTGGGTTTTTTATAATTTGTCACAGAAACAGAAAATTATTATTCAAACGGAAAAGAAAAGGAAACAAACTATAATAGTAAATTCCCACTGGGGTACTATGATTCGGAAAAAAAGGGACAATGTTCCAGGCATGCTAGAAACACAGTAAAAGCTCAAGCTTTAGAGAAACAACAGAAAAGGCATGTGAGAATGAACGATTACGACTTTTTGTTGTTAAGTTACTAAAAGTAAGTAAAATTAATCAAAATAGAAGCTGAACTTGCTACCGCGGATGATCTCATTATCCCCGATCTCGAGTACGTTGATGATGCTACAGTCATCGATGAACCACGCATGTTGCCTTACGATAGTGCACGTGATCACGTATTTATTAAACATCGACGTTATCGAAGACGTCAATGCGTGATTGGAATGACGCCTGGGTTACAAAACCTACTTGGATATAGTAACAATCCAAACAGAAAATCACAGCGTTGAATATTTTCCACACATTCGTCAACGACGACCCATAATCGTCAACATTCCTGCACCATTTACATGTAATTTGGATTATAATATCCTTTCGTAATTTATTATTTGTCTTGATGTAGTCAAGACTCAACCTAATATTGGTAAGTTACTTTAAAAAATAGTTTGTACGAGTACCAGTATGGACAAATGCAAAATTATATGTTTGATAGTCCGCACTATATGGAAGTGCAAAAGCTATATTTTAATAGATTTAGACTTAAAAGACGAGCGCGGTCGAAAATTGACATTTAAATTTGGAACGAAAAACCTTAAGTATGATATCCGAAAGTACTGATGATAGATTTAAAATTTCACTAATTTTAAATGCCAATACCCATACGTTAACGAATACTACAGCTTTCAAATTTTCGTAATATCCTGAATCATATTCACATTCATTTAAATGATGCATCGCTGATGGTGGGACTAAGTGAAATTCACATTACAAGTCAAAATTTTATTGATGGGGAAAATAACTTTTGTCTTGATTTAGCGTATGAAACAAGTTATACATCGTATCACATCGGGAAATTATGCGGCCTTCCAGCAATTATTGAATGAACTTAATACAGTCACACCAGCAATTCAATTTACGTATTTCAATATGGTTCGTGTCAAAACCACAGCTAACATTCATGCAATACGCCTAACGCCTTTCTTGGCATTGCAATTAGGATTCGAACCCAACATTAACATTTTAAAAATCGGCTCTGTTCAAAAACAGCATTATCTAAGTATTGGATCAACACAGCAAGTGTTTGTATATATAGATCTCGTTCAACCTCAGTATGTACGTGATACGAAAGCGCCATTGCTACGAATTGTGGCCATGAGTGTTGCAAATCACGGTAAAGAGGAAACCATTAAATTCAAATAGGTTTATTGCTTTCCCATGACCAAATTAAGTTTCGATACCATTGAAAGCCTACTAAAGGACCTGCAGGACGTAAGTTGCCGTTCGTATAAGGGAAATTGACAGTGACACTTCACTTTAGACGTCTTGCACAAGGGCAGTTTTACATCGTGAATGCGGGATCCAGTATTTCACAGGAACTGTTTACCAGCGTAGACATCGAATTTGCAGTTTATTCCGTTGTCTTTTTCTATTTTCAATGGTATTCATTAAACAACGTTCCTAAGTTCTTGGCCAGCAAGCTCTACAGACAGCAATGAAAGTTGCTTGGGGTATGTTGGAAAACCAACCTGTAAAAGAAACCGTAAAAGCACGTGTACGGGAAGCAGGACCGGCTTTAACAGCCAAAGTGGAAACGAAACTAAATCAGTTACTTAACGGTAGTAGTAGACGACGGGCATGTAAAAGAAAGAGGTCTTCGACTTGTGGGATCACATGTTAAGCGTCGTAAACATACAAGTACATGGAACAAACATGGTTCCTTTCCCATGACACAAACTGCCATTGAATCATCACGTATAGTCGAATATTGACCTATTTTCACATTCACATTAGAAGGACCCATTGAATTCGTTATTCCCGTAGATACATCAGGGTATATTCATTCCACTTTTCGGTACCTCTATGTAAAATGTACGACAAGGTGACGGTTCCAATTTACAAGCAGCAGCAACGGGAGCTCCTCCAGTTCAGGCATGTTCGTACCCTAAATAATTTACTCCATTTCATTTTTGGACAAGTCGATGTTTATGTCAATGATAAAATCATTTCTTCATCTAATAGAACGTATCTCTATCGCTCCAATTTTGAATCAGGTTTCAATTATTGTAATGATGCTACAAATACACATTTAAAAATGGCGTTGTGGTGTAAGAATACCACAGCGCAATTGAATAAGTTTGATAATGCAAATTATGGATTTAAAAAACGTACCGTAGTGCAATTGTTGTTGGTATTGCCTCTATTGAAATGCTAGGGCATCTTTTCACGGATATTACAACAATTGATCCTTTTCTTTCCAATGAAGTTAGTGTTCGAGTCAAGTTGAGTCGTAGTAAAGATGTATTCTGTACGGCAGCACAAGATTCTAATTATAACCTTCACTCAGAGGAATTCACATTTTATGCCCGTCATATAGAAATCTTTTCTGATGTTTTGCTTCAGCTAAATGGCTTTATGTTTCAAGATATAGCCAAACTTCCAATGACTCGTGAAGATACACGTGTACATACTATACCTGAAAATACATCTGCGATAAATATGGATAACGTATTTTTAGGTAAAGTATCTTCATGTTTTGTTATATTTTTTTAAATACTACATTCAATGGTTCGGTACGATCTTAATAGCTTCTATTTCCAGCACTTTAATCTTAAGCAGCCGCAAGTCCATGTTGGATCTAAATTTCATCCTCCTAGACCCATTACACATAATTTTGCTAATAATTTGTATATGCCAAGTTTCATACTTCGTTTTCTTGTACTCTTATATTTCATCAAAATGCCAAACACACCATTGCACCTGAATATCATCTGAATATCTATAAGTTTTATGAATTTATTTTGTCACCTACAATACATTGGACGACTCTAGTTGGGATGTCGTCAAGGACTCGCCCAGCAATATTAATGTAGTGTCAGTGAGCGTCTTAAACAATCACGTAGTTGTTCAAAGAACCTTTTGATATTTCCCAATTACCATTAACATTCCAGTTTGATAACGAATATATCACTATGTACATTTTTGGAGTCGGCTGGTAAGATTTAGATGTGGCATACAAGGATCTTTAACGCGTGAACTGTACAAAGCTTATCCCTGTACTCTACATCTATGGATACCAGCGACAATAATTCCTGCAACGTATTCTGGGAATATCTGTAATGAACCTTGACGATTTACATTGTCCCAAATCATCCAAATTACTGTTTCCTGAATATCATTGTTTCCATCGGCACCATCAGTTTCATAAATTTCAGTGTGCATTATCTAAGGCATTTTGTTAGAGCAAATAATTTACAAACCATGATATATCACAGTACGTAACCCATGAACCTAGAAGTGTATATAACTCCACACCGATTACCTGAAGTCCCAGTGCATTTCATGAAGATAAAGAAGATGGAGTGTGTCTTTCCTTGTGAATAAGTGGACTGATCAAATGTTAAGTGCAGTGTGGCATGACTGTTTCAGTGCTAGCATATTAACTGGGATTTACTCTTTGAATCACCTACCAGCAACAGTAAAAGTACAAACCGCTGTACTTGTCAATGTCAGTCTGCCTTATGTGCAAGGCACAAACTGCACGTGTATTGTGATTAATAAAAAATAAGCGTGCCTTCTGTTTAGACAGTCTTGCACAAAAGGCGCCAAAACCCAGCGTACACTGTCTGCATCGCAATTCCCGTATATATCATGTGAATAACGTCCAATATCAGGCTGATGATTCCGTTTTATGTAGCTTATTTTGCCTAGTGTATATTTATTACAAAGTACATAATATTAACATTCTAAAACATTTAGAAAAACAACTTAAATCCACATGATCGACTTGTACTGAACCATGTCAAAAAGATCCTTAAAAAAACAACGTTGCAAATAATATTTATATACACTATGTAAACTTGTTTATTCTATGCAACCTTTTGTATCCTTTGTAACCTTCTTGTAGTAGAGTTTTTTTTTTGTAACAAAATCCGTTTAGCTTCTATGTGTTTGTGTTTCGTTTCATGAAATAAAAAACTACACATCATGTGTATATAGATTTACTTTCATATCATGTTACAATTTCATTGTGGATATTCCATTTATCAATTTTAATGTTTGTACGTTCATCCAACGTTGTAACTGTATGTAATTTTCGAATCGCACATGCATACTCTTGCACTGGTTGATCATAGGTACACTTTGATATATCTACTTTGAAATTAGGTGTGCGGAAGGTCGAACATGGTTGAACTTCAAGATTCACAAGATTAGTCAATTGGAAACTTTACACAACAACACCTTCTTTTCATGAACATTACAAAAAATGTTGCTCCCATTTCACATAGTTGCAACACAATAAGGCGGATATGCGATACTGCATATCAATTCGACAAATCGGACTCTAAGCCATGCAAATTGTAAGTTAACCATTCGACTTGTCGTTGATAACCAACTGCTAAATCAGAACGTTTACAAGGTAATTTCATAAGACAATAAAACAGTTACATCGAATCACATGCAAATAGACAAAATTCTCTAATTCACTGTCTGAAATCTTGAAACCTTGCACATCAACAATGTACTGCCTCGCACATAATAACCGTGAATCGGCTGTTCAAGAATTATAGGTATTAATAAAGCAATACACTCAGGGTCTTCTATAAAATGACTACAAACGTTAAACAAGATGGCTTTCTAAACATTAGGATAACCCTGGTCTACGTTACTTTCATGATAGACTTGGAAAATTCTGCATCGTTCATATGACTTTCAACATGTTGTGCAATCACAGTACCAAACGTGCATGCAATTTTGTACTTTACCCAAATTCACTCTGAATACAACATAGGATTGTCTTTTAAATAAGTACTTACTGTTTTCAATATACGCTTGTCCACAACATAATCACCGTTACAGCTCGCACAGAGCCATGATCACTACACAGGTTCACTACATACAGAGTTTCACTATATATGATTATGATGATTGCACATAGTTCTTGCCCACTAGACAGTTAACCTTCGCAAACACTGTCTCTTATTGAGGTCGTTGGGATCAACAATCTTTGTCGGCAAACTTATCCAGCACCTTTCACAATTTGGTTTTCATCAAACTTTGAATTCCCCAATCAAACTTCTGACTCAGTTCAGACGCGTTCGGATGTTTGTCCAAGTAGATCTTTAAAAGGGCGTCAATAGTCTTGAGATCACGTAACGTGTACCTAGCTCGAGCCTAAAAACTGGCGATACACCTGTTCAGGAAATACGTCTGGCTGCATATATCTTGTTAAATGTCCATGACCGTTCTCCGGCCGATGAGGGCTGTTCCTCAATCATCCCAAACAAAACAGTCTTTCAGAGAGTTCCAAAGCGTCATTGGCATACCATATACATGCCTCGTCCACCCAGCTAGGTATGCACTTACACACCGTTGCAACTATAGATCGTATTTATGTATTGTGAACAACAGGCTTTGATGCCTCCATGGATCGTCAGCAACTATGTCTCGTAATGTCAAGTCTTCTCCTTGTAAGGTAAAAAAAACACTAAGCATGTCTGCCAATACCACGCAACAGACGCAGTAGTCATATGCCCAAATCACACACAAAGTGGATGTATTACTCCGAGATTATTTTGTGTGTGTAAATAATTTATTTCTTGTTTTCAAAGGTCGTGACATGCTCGTTTATCTCTCCGTAGGGGTTCTAGGTGTGTTTCTCTGCACTGAATCTAATTAGAAGAAGAAAAAGTTATTAATACCCTAAACTACTACAATACTACTACTATTCAGACTATTGTCGGTAAAATTAACCTTAAAATTTCCCTTTACAACCAAATATCCCTATTTTATTTTTTCAATTTAGTATATGATAAATATTATGCAGAGTGTATTCGCATATTAAAAGCAGTTTGGAACTTCTGAGAAAGATTAAAGAAAATAAAGATAGCTTGCGGGAAATCGTGATATTTTTCACCGACCCTAAAGGGTTATAGTTATAGAGTGAGGGGTGAAGTTCAAGGAAGCCGAACATGTGTACGCGGTCAATGTGCTGTTCTCATTGCGAAGATGTAGCATTGGGCGTGTCCTAATTTACAAAAACACTAGTATAGATCACTGCTCGTGACGTAAAGTTGTTGGTAAGTGTTATGTATCAATGACTATTGCAAGGCGATTTAGATTTTATAGCTGGTGGGAGGAGCTATGTTCAAACACTGT
>JAGDQP010061061.1:0-12103 GCA_022664845.1 Lepisma saccharinum
ACGTTTTCTGACGTGAAGAACTTGGCTCATGCACTGCCGTGCATGTTGATAAATATACGTTTATAATGTGAATTCAACAGTCTATAAACATTATGATTTGAGTAAACAAAAGCTGCTACAAACGAGAATAGCTTTCAACCAAAATCCTTAGCCATAATTTATTTCATATGTCCTTTCCGATAATGTTTTACTACAGTTTTACAATGAAGACAGGAATACAAAACAAGAGTTTTAACAATGATGAACAAAAAAAGCCACCAATTGTAAAAGCTTTGATCGTATATTTCAACTAAAGTCTCAACCAAACTCTCAGCGTACCGAGAGAACATTACTGTGTGCATGCATTTGGCAAATAGAATTGGTAAATTATTCTAGGTAGAGAGTGTCTTCAATCGCATTAAGAAATCATAGCAATTTACAAATAATAAATTCTTAAAGTTTGCAATTTTTATGGCGAATATAAAGGCAACAGAATAGAGTGCTATAAAGTTCATTTAAAATATTAACATTCCATGATTCCTTTTTTATTTCAAAATCAGTTATCGAAAGTGGCAATACTAAAAAATAGACATACAGAGATATAAGTTTATTTTATACTTCTGTAAGAGAAAGAATGCTCTTTCCTTGTCCCCAGACTTTTTTATTCTATCCAAATATAATTGTTTATCAAAATAATTAACTCCTCTGATATTTTTCAGAGGACAACAGCCAACCAATATTTAATAAGATAGTAAATGATTACCATCATATTTTATATTACACTTTGCTCTTTATCTAATTCTATTGCATTTACTTGGTTGCAATACAATTTTCAATTTCAGTAATTTGACAGTGAATGTAAGTTTAAGATTTCGGTTGTTTTTTTTTTCTTTCAGGTCCTTGGAATAAACCTAACATGAGGGAATTGACTACTTCTGATCATAGTTTGTTGGTGGAAAATCTGCAACCAGCCACTCGCTATGTCTTCCGAGTGATTGCTGAGAGTTCTGTCGGTCGGAGTGATCCAACTACAGAATTATTAGTAACAACAGAGCCGCAAAAACCAGGTGGACCACCCCGTCATTTATCTGTGTACCCTCTCTCGTCAACTGCTCTTCGAATCACGTGGGCACCTCCGCTGAAAGAGCTTCAACATGGCACCATTCAAGGATACTACGTTGGATATAAGGAGATGAGGTAGATGTCAGGTACCATTCCTTCTACAAGTGCTCATAGTTGTAATGGCTAATATATTTAAAGAGAAATGGGATAAAGTGGATAATTAATTGTAACCATATCAAATTATACGTATTGTGGCGTCAATTTATTAAGTATTTAGTATCAGCACATGCTACCATATACATCAAATCCTTCAGAATAAACAGTATTGTAAGTTGTGAGAAATGCAACACAAAATATCACTCAATCCGTGACCCACGAAACGCAAAATATATGTCCAAGAGAAAATTTAATTAAAAATGTTGAAAATAAAAGTACTACTCACTAGGAAAGTTAACTAGTGTTTCCATAATTAGAAAGTATTTCTTAGTAATTTTGTGAATAAAAGAATACAGGAGAGTTCCCTAATAATACTACTGCACATCCAATATGTATATAAAAAGTCTTCATGTCTTTAAGGAATATAGCAGTGAATTAGGGGAAATAGATCACCACAGAGCAGGTCTGGAAGCAAGTTGAAGCCTCCAAATCAGTGTCTATCTCATTAGGTAGTGTAGTCGCGCGGTTAGTGTGCTTTCGTCTTAGGAAACTCGAGTTTGTTTCCATGGTGACGTGTTTATTTTAAATTTCGTGATAAACATGGATATGGAAATTAATTCATCTCTAATTATGTTCTATCTATAACTTGTTATTTACGATTAATAATTTAAATTTGAAGACTAATAATAAATAACTTTTTCAATAATATTAAGCTTTCGCAATGAAGAAATCAGAGTAAGTTTTTCTACATATTTTCAACCTTCAATTTCATTGTAACACGCTTTAAATAAAATAATAGTTCTTGTAATCCAAATTACTACTAATCAATAACCTGTTAGAAGTAAGACGTAGCCTAATTACGAAATAAATAAATTGCATCACCATATTTAAAATTATTTTCATGAAGAAATAAGTTATAAATATGAATTTAGAATACTTATAAATATAAATATCAAAGAACTATAAAAATTCCAGAAATACACCATTTAGAATCCAATATGTGATTCCTGCGTTAAAATTCAGAAAGAAAACCGCACGACTACTTGTGATTAAATATGAAGCGATTTTAGAAATTTTGTTATATTGAAATTGAATACGTAGTTTTATTATTGAACTTTCTATTTTTTTTATAAAGAAAATTACTAAGAGAAATAATATTATGGCAACACTGATTAAATGACTTGCGTTTTTCTGAAACCATAGGGTTCGTATTAGGAAGTACTGTCAACATAAAATAGTCTCATGAATATATTTTTTTGCATTCTGTGAGTCATAAATTTAGCTGTACCGTTCCGCGAAACTGTTTTACTGGTCATTGGGAAATTAAAATTTTCGATTATTTAACACTCATTTTGTAGTAGATTTCAAAAACCCAAAACTGAGAGGAAATGTTACCATTTATTTCGAAAACAACTAGAATCTGAAAATGTGCTGGGAATCTTTGAACAACTTTGGCTCATGCAGTAATGAGATAGGGGAGAGGATTTAGGAAAGAAGTCGGCCCGAGCCTAATTTGAAGGTACCACCCCTATATTTGTCTGTTAGTACGAAAAAATACTTGAAAAGCTCTTTCATGATGGCAACTGAAATCGTTCCCAGGACCTTCCGACGAAGCGAATGCTATCCCAACTAAATTGTAGACACTCGGTATATTAGTCGACAATGTACAGTCAGTGCCAAAAGTTTGTATCCAGTCGTAAAATTTCTTCTTCAAAGAAAACTTTGGAATGGTAGACAGATATGAGTACAGTGTTTTGTAATTTACAGAAAATCACATTTTGTTTACGTCACAGGAAATTGTATTCCAATCGGTCAGCCAATTCCAAACTTATTTGTAGAAGAAATTCTACGATTGGGAATAAAATTTGGCGCTGACTGTACACAAGAAAGACTTTGACAATAGAATCAAGGATTGTGTTGAGGAGCCAATTTACAGACGAATATTTGCAATTTCGAAGCTTCTTTATCTGATTTCAAGAGTACAGGCAAAAAAGGAGTTTTCTTGTAAACCCCATTTTAAAGTCTATCTCTTCGATTTCCTCCCATGTATTTAATATTCTAACAACCTTTAAGACTTGCGGATTATTTGCGGTTTTTGATTGCAACTTTCCTAGTGCATAATTGTTATTGTCTCTAAGTACTTGTTAGGAGTTCCCTGCTCTTCATTCTTCGTTATTTGGTGAATGGCTCGTAATGTATGGTGCATCATCAAATTAAAGATAACTAGAATTATGTTTACATTATACTGTACTAGTTCCTAATAGGTATAGGGTAAGAGTCAATTAAGGGACTGGTTCACTTATTTTGTTTCCAGATTTCATTTTTCGCCTTTGATACTTACACTTACACTCTATACATTTATTCTTTACACCTTTCTTAACTAAAATTAAGCACTTTTACCTCAAAAATTTAAACTATTTCGTTTGAAGATTTGTTTTTAGGACCTATTTTCACTAGTTGTCGTACATTCAGAACCATTGGTTAGCCAGGTAAGTACCAATCGTCGGATATGTTAACCAAGCCTGTCTCAAGCCCGCGACAAACCTCGAACATTTCCTATTACTCACAAGTTAGAAGACTGAAAACAAGACAATACGAATACACTGTGTACATACACATCATTACTAAATTACTATAGGTGTTGGCCATAGAGTTAGGAATAGAATAGAGAGAGCTTTAATGACGTCAGGAAACCAAATTAATGATTCAGCGGCAGCCATATTTTGTGGCCCCATGCTGTGGATCAGCCGGTGTTCAATTAACACTATGAAAGAATGTTCAATTACTGGATAAGGGTATTCGGATTTTACTATTAATATTTATTTGTAGCTTCTTACAATTTCAAGTCAAAAGCTACTCTTCATTTACCTTAGAAGCTTGTATATATCACATTTTCAAAATGTATATTTAACATCTTCTCTGCTTCTGTCCAAAACAACCGGACACATTTTACATTTTATTATTTTTGTATTTTTTAATTTCAAAACTCAACCAAAATTCACCAACTATTTCTTCTAGAGTTGAGAGTCATGCAATTTAGTGCTGCAAGTTTACTACCAATCGTGAAATCTCCGGTCCTTTGATAGCATTTTACGCTCACAAACATTCATTCTTTATAAAATCAGTTGCCATCACTGACAACTGCGGGGCCTGATCATGACGGTTACGGTTGCTCTGAGCTACTTAATGCAAGAATTCTAAAATGACATCACAATTACATCTCTGCTTTTGGGGTCTCTTAAAATATAATGTTGTACATGGGTTGGCTACAATGGTAACTTGGTGCCTGGAAACGGGGACACGCATACAGTATGTTTTTATTATGTCGAAAAATACTGATGCCAAGTTTGATGCTGCAAGGTCTAACGTAATAGAAGCAATTTTAAAAATCAAATTTCTAGAAAATAGGTTGGCAACACTGACAAGTGGGGCGTTTAGGATACGCAATCATGCATATTATTTCCCTGTTGTGTCAAGCAATTTTTATGCCATGCTTAGTACAAGTAGGAATAACGAAATTGAATCATTTTAAGCAATTATTTTTTTACAAAAATGGTTGGCAACACTGAACCACTGCACCAATCAATGCGGTTCCGACACCCCTGAGCTAGTCTATCCAATACCTTTCCAACAACACTTCAATCACTTCTCTACACCTTGTGGTTCCTGGGCTTTAATTTCCGGACACGAACAGACAGACGGGCTGAGCGGTATTATCAGGTCCCTATTTCTATAGATTCTCTATCAATGGACTTACAAGGTTTAAGAGAGTTAAATTTAGTCTAGGATCGCTCTAAATGTGTGAAAAGAATGATAATTGTGAATTTGTGTAGATGTGCAGCGCCCATTTTCGATTTTGGCCGCCATCTTGGAAAAGGTGCTCTACTTGGATTGGTAACAACCTGTTTCGACCGCCACAGGTCCTACTCTAACTCCCTGTAAAGTTGCGTTTTGTGTGCTGAGGTGAGGACAAAACACCCAAATTTGCCTCTGGGCTGATGGACTAATTTGTTATGATCCCCAGTATAATAGGTTTGAAAACAGACAAATAATATTTTGTGTAGTACATTTGAGTGTCATATATATGGCTGTGCTATATTTTACTTTATTCTTTTTGTTAACCGGATTAGGACTACTGGCAATAACTACAACTTTACTACAGTTCAGCTGCAAAGTGAAGAAAAGGGAGAACTGGTTTTAACTGGTCTCAACAAGTTTACAAAATATGCTGTTGTGATTCAAGCATTTAACCAAGTTGGTCTTGGCCCTTTGAGTGAACCAATTGTCACGCAGACTCTGGAAGATGGTAAGTTCCTTTACACTGTTAATATACGTGTTATTTGTCTTCATGATTACGCTGTACTTGGCAATATTGCAGCGCTTGATTGGTATTTAAAATGAAACACAAGAGAAAAGAGTCACCTTTGTTTGTTCACTTTTGATTGAATACATACTGGACCAAGCTGTCAGCTCTGAATCAGTTTACTGCACTTGTTGTCCCTGTGTGATCCTTTTTGTATCTTAAAGCCACCTTTTCATCCACGGACTAGCAGCGTTCCTTTGCGTGCGATTTGGCTGAGTAGACAGTTGAAAAACGTATTTAACCATTTATAACTAACGTATTTAACCATTTATATTGGTTAGTCATAGAATTCGCAAGTCGTGGCTAGTGCGTACATGAAAATCCGGCCTAATTCTTGAGTTATGCACACTCTGGATTGTACATATAACAATATTCTTGCTAGTTTTAGAAACTCAAGAATTAAGACCAGCTTTCCTTGCAGGCGTTCGTCCGCGTGCTTTGCTTGCGATTTTTATGAGTAGCCAATAGAAACTCATGTTACAAGTAGAATACATAATTAAATACGTGTTTCAATTGGCTTTTCAGCCTAATCGCAAGCAAAGTACACGGCGAGTGACTGTATGAAAAGCCGACCTAACATATAAATAAAAGAACGGCACGCATCAAAAACAAGCGTAAACATTTAGTTAGAATAGAAAGTTTGGTTCCCTTTAGATTAATAAAGCTGGAATTTAGTTAATACTAATTAATATAAACTGGAAGTAGGCAAACGAGACTGTTTCTACTTGTATTTAGCTTCAGATAGTAACTTGATATGTAATGCAATCAAGCACTCCAATAACAGTACAGCTCATGATTTTGTTTGTTTACAAGGTAATATATTTTTTATATATCTTACTTAAATTATTCTCTAAGTTATTAATAATATAGTTACCATGGAAAGCCAGTTTCTGACACTCATCGAAAACTCGTTTTTCGCACAATAATAAAATATAATACAGGCTTGATTATACTAAGTAATTATAAAAATAAATTTTAAAAAATATTTCAGTACAAAAATTAGCCTACTATGTTGTAAAATACGTTTGTGTTTTCTTCAATATTTTATGATACGTTTACAAACAGAAAAAGAAGAACTAGTGATACTCTCTTAGGGCTCATTTTTAAGCCCGCTTGCGTTGCTTGCTTTTCTTGCGATTAGGGTGAGTAGCCAATTGAGACACGTGGTGTAGTTTTATTAGAACACGTGTAGAATACGTGTTTCAATTGGCTACTCACCCTAATCACAAGAAAAGCAAGCAACGCAAGTGGGCTTGAAAATGAGCCCTTACTATTAAAATATTAATGAAAATGCTTCGATACATTGTAATGGATTTTGTTTACGTATTTATTTATTTAGCAACTTCAAAACTCTTTTGTAACACGAACCTAACAATATATAACGAAACGTTAGTCCCAGCTTAGCAATATGTGATAGAAAGAATAAGATGCAAGAACAAAGGAATACATAGAAGAGTTATTTTAATATTTTCATTTTCTGTCGCGTTTGTATTCCTGGGCTCTTAACTTGCGACCGCAGTGCAGGTGTGGGTAGTTTAGCGTGTGGTGTCTGTCGAACCATTGACAGTGAAATCTGGGCGACAGTACCACTACTAGCATCAGGGTAATACAACACCACAAGAAAATGTCCTGATTGGCTGCGTTTGATGTTAGCAGACACTGTCGGTTCCGTTGCTAGTATACATAGTAAATTCTCTAGATATGGATTTTCTTCGTTACCCGCCAGCCGTCAAGCAATCCACTTACACTGAAACCATAAATTTACAGTGTAACTTTTAGTTAGGTATCACAACAGCCCATGGTTTGTAACGTGCTTGTTATCTCCGTGGCATACTTTCCAGTAGATCGTCAGTGTCCTTCTGATCTGGCATAAACTAGGGCCTATCTCCTTTCTCCAAAAGAGCGTTTCTGAATAATGTCTAAGGAAAGTACACTGGAAACAACTAAAGCACTAGTGACATATTGTGCTTTAGGACGTGCGATGTAAATACGTTTTCCATACGGTTCTTCGCCAGCTGCATTGGTAGACCAGTTGGCTAACCTCCTGGGAGACCGCGGTTCTACTTTTTTATTATTATTACGCTCAAAGATCCCACTCAACCGCCGGACACATCAATTTCACCTACTTTCGGCCGGTGGCCATGTTGTTTCCTGTGTACTTTCCCTTATAAGCATATCTGAATATCTGCTTTCTTGTTTAAATAATGAATCCGAGAGCAATGAAAGTTTCCTTCATTTCTCCTCACTCATCCTTGAACATTACGAAGCCACAGAGAAAATACAGTATATTCTGAAAGGAAAGTTCCTGTGTGCCTCATGTACACTGCATCACATTGGAAATACAAGATGACATCATAATTCTATAACAAAAAGCTTCAAGCAAATGGCACACTTGTCCATCAACTTGCAGCGCCACTGTCTGCTCTGCACGTGCGATATATGCTACGATATACTTGAAAACTCACGAGAGATTTGAAAAATTTCAATTGACCTTTCACAATCATTCAGAAAAACAATTGAATTACCAATTATTTTACACTTCTATGATCTTACAGACATTTTTATCTTACAAGAAAGTTACTTCGATTTAAATGCTGATATTTTGATGAAACTTGGTCTAGTCTCGTTCGACGTCCTGAAGGCCTTTACGGAAAGACTTGAGCCAGTGTCAGTTGCATCTGAACATAAATGCATCAAAATCATACTGTTCAACCCAATTGAATATTTATTTTAATGAAAACGCGTTTAGTTACAAGCAACTGAAATAACAAATTGATAAAATGAGAAAACACTTTCATTCCCATAATAATCTTAAACTATATTTTCTTCCAGTTCCCAGCATGCCACCACAAGATGTTCGATGCACAGCTTTGACTTCACAAAGCTTACAAGTTAGTTGGCAGTCACCTCCAGCATCTCATGCGAATGGTGTCATACAAGGATACAAACTTCATTACGAACAAGCAGAAGGATGGTTAGGTACGTTCGCATATGTTAAGAAAAAAGAATAAATAAATTTTAATCAAACATTTCTGAATATAGAATTAACATCCATTTAAATTTGGAATTTAAATTCATAATATATTATTTCAATCACTGATCTCAAAGTTTTCATAACAATCAGATTTATATGCAGTGAATGCTAACTATTAGCGGGAATTAGGATCCTTGAGAACCAAAAGAATATGAAACCATTTATCATATAGGAAAATGTTTTCTCCATACACTTTAGCAATAGACCATCTAAAAGTAGTTATCAATATGTTTTTCTGCATTAAAATTGTTATACTGTTCATTTTTATAAATTTAAATAAACAAACTATGTGTATATTAAGATTCATTGAAAAGGAACGAGAAAAACTTACAACGTCTGGTAGTAGAACAATCTGTCAACAACGAGCCAATAACAGTTACACGATAGAATACGTAGGGCCAACGTCAGTTTATTTAGGACTGTATCAAGTATTGGTTCCCTATATGCCATGTAGAAAAACTGTTAGCATTTAGAACATGTTCCCAGCGGTCATTTTCAATGAATGTGAGTATACATTATTTAGTGTGATAAGGGGCTTCCCCACATGGGAACAATCATAAGGGATCCCACCATACAACTAGTTTTATTTGTTTCTTTATCATTACTACGTGTCTTTTGGTGTATCATTACTTATTTACTCACTCATTCACGTAGGCTCGAGTGTACCAAACTTTGTTCGCCGGGAAACTACGTGGTTACCATTGAATCTATGGGCTAATCTCTGTACAGTACCAATGTCGTGTCAGAGTTAACTGCTTGTAAAGGCTTGGTTCGCCAAGCAAGAGATTATTAGCTTTACAGTCAAGGAAGTAAGTACTGTGGAAGTTGAATAAAATCTCGCATTTAGTTTTTTATTTAAATTATATTTATGGGCCAGACATGCAGTTATGATTAAGCCATGACATGTCTGAGGAACGGTATGTGGTACGCCTACCCTAAAGGATGACCATCTAGTCCATACATAAAAGTTAAATAGAAACTAAATGCTAGACCATAGGCTATATTAATTGCTAGACTCCAACAGTACTTACTTACGTTGCTGTACAGGGGTTTATACAGTTCAGGAAACTGTTTAATGCTAATAGCTAAAGCTATCATCCACCAATTTCTGGAGGCCTAGATAAGGTGGACAGTCTGTGTGATTTCTTATTTTTTATTAAAATAGTATTAAGTCATTTATGAGTTTTTCCCATATTCATTTTCATTGGTAACTCTTTTCCTAATTAATGATGAAAATGAGATAAATGATGAACATGAAGTGTATTGGACGCCACAACACGCTGTCACAGTATTAGACAAATGATTTAAGTTCTTCTGACCTATGGGCTACTCTAGGATGTGATGAGCCCTTTCGGTTTAAACAATTACTGTGTAATATATGTCGGTAAAAGATAATGGGGAAGCTGCGGCGTGTAAGTTGTTTAATTTGTCCTCAGTCAAGGTGGTCAGGAATAATGAAAAATTAGTGAGTAGAAGGAAAGCTGGCATTGTTGTAGATTTGTATAGATTTTGAATTCAATTTTTAAGGCCTTTAGGCAAATCTGGCTCAGGCTAAAAGGATGATGATGGGATGAATTAGTGAAATGAAGAAGGTGGAAGGAAACGGGAGTACCCCGAGAAAACCCACGCATACGGTGTTTGTCTACCGCAAATCCCACATGGCATGAGAAGTGGTCGAACCGACGACCCCTAGCACCAAAGGTAAGCTCTCTACCATTGAGCAACCGCGGCCCCAGGTTTGTTTAGTGTTTATGATTTTTGTGTGAGAATGGGATGTCAAGCGTCGTAGAGTTTGCTTAGATATTTCTTGTGGTGTATTTCTAGCTGGAATATTAGGTGAGGGAGGGTGAGTCTGTCATATAGTACTTTGTTGGACTTGGGAGTTTAATTCTATTTGCCAGAAGAAGACGAGGAGCTGTGTGAGGATGATTGGTGAATCTTTAAGGTGTCGATAGGAGATTTTGTCCTGTTTGGGTTCTGGGTCCTGATTTTTAAAAATGACAATGGTTACTTCTTCTGGTGTAATGGGAAGAGATAAGAGATGGTCGGGAAGAGTATGGTGTGTGTTTGATTGCAGATGATTGGAGAATTGGTTGATGCGACCGGCAGGGTGTAGCAAGATGACATCGAACGTCGGCGGTGAATATTTCTTCTAAAATTTCGGCAAACGCCTCTGTTTTTTCAACGTCATTGAGAAGTACGTAATCATAGTGTAGTAATATGTAGGTTGGAACTATTACCCGGTTACGGTGATAAAGTGTTTCCAGAATTGTATTAGGTCTGCGGGCGAGGAGACTGACGCTTATAAGGTAAGAGCGTTAGTATACAACAAAAGGGGCGAAAACACTACCCTTGTTTTACACGTCAACTCCAAATGAGCAATAGACCCAACCTTGATAAAGCTAAGGGAACTTTTCCACTGTGTCAACATCGGACATTGGTTCTTTATGAAACTGAAACAAATAAACAAAACGTAGAAAACCAACCTCAATTTATTAAGCAGAAACGCTAACTCCCGTAAACATGATCACGCCTGTGTAATCGCAACTAAATCTTTTCCATCTTCAATCCATCGAATATCGTAAGTTCTTTCATTTCAAAAATTACTCTCATTGTTAGTTATACTGAAACAGTACTTTCTCATTAAAGTCAAGTGATTAGTCACTGTACACTAAATTCGCATTAATATATTATCGAAGTTCATAAAATATTAATTTAGTTTTCTCCGCTTTAAACACTAACACTTCGTATCAAAACCAACCTATCAGAAGACAGCTTCTGTTATCATTAACTGCTTAATAAAATAAGGCACTGACGATGGTAATGCTCGAGCTTCAAATCTTCATATTTAATAAAATAAAATAAATTATTAATATTTTAATCTTACCTTTAAAAACTTAACTTGTAATTAATCGTTCCTTCAATTAGCTAGAGAAGTATTTACTCAAAAAAAACTCCTTGTAAATCCATGATCTTAAATTTAAAAAAATCAAGATTTTATTTGAAATTATTAAATTGGTTTACATACAAATTTAATAAATCAATATTCCTCAGATATAGCTAGGATCTTATCATGGAAAAGACATTATTCGTATTTAACCTTTCATTAACATGTAGTAGGTTAAATTCAAACGTATGTCGACCAATTCAAATATAATTTGCTCTTTTCCAAAAGGTTACCTAATTTTGTCAAAATTCCATAAAATTAATTCATAACAAATTCCAACTTATCAGAAGCAAAATAACTTTATACATAGTTAAAAGTAAAAAAAATCAAATCTCTTTTCCTCAATACAAATTTTGAAATATAAAATAATATAAAGTTTTATATAAAATAATTTAAACGTGAATTACATTACAAGCACACTTATCCTGCAAAATTAATATTTTCAAATTTTGTTCGGCTTAGCTTTAATTCGAATCAGCCAAAAATCAAAAAGATAATATACGCGTATATATATTTTTTCTTAATTCTTGTATTGACCAAAGCATAAACGATCAGACGCCTG
>JAGDQP010061062.1:0-12103 GCA_022664845.1 Lepisma saccharinum
AGTACTCCTCAAAGTAACCCCCATCGGGATCCAGCATCTTCTGCAAAGGTTTCGACACCTGTGCACTGTTCTGGCTGTAAACCTGGAGAGTGTCTTTGAATCAAAGAAAGCTGTCAGTTCCTACCTCAAATCTATCTCATTGGAGAAGAATTTCGCACGAAGGTGCTCCTTGGTCAGCAGTGATGGTTTGCCCCAGTGGTAACAGCTTGTAGTGCACCACTTGGGAAGTAGCCCCCAAGATACAAAGCATGACCCTGTATTGGTGTGGTGACAAGCTATGTCTGGAACTCCTGGGAGTTTGGCACAGGAAACATTTTTTCGTCGACCGAATGTTTTTGTGTTGTGGTGTTGAGAAAGTAATGGCGAATAGGTTGTCACTAATTGGTCCTTGTTGACTTCCGACAGTGTGTGGGGTATCTATTTGCTCAATTTGTATGCCTTCCTTACGCTGTACATTTGAATTCTGTCTGTCCTGCTCAATTGATGCTTCTTCAAGTTCTCGTTATCCATGGCCTGTGTGCGAACACTTTGGGTTTCATCCAACAAGGATAAGTTTCCCGTACAGAATTTCTGGTACCAATTCCTAAAGAGCACTCATTCACATCGTTATCCCAAAGACTTGGCGTATTCGGCGACTTGATTCGGCTGCGGGCAGGTCGACGTTAGAGTCGTATAGCAGAGAATCAAAGCAAACTATCTGTTTCGACCCCTCCATTTGTCTTCACAACTATTTGCATTTCGACCAATGTGAGTGCGCAAAGCATCTGTAATATTCACTGGTAATGTTCCCACTACAACCACGATCGCTTTTCTAGCACCTGAGGTACTTATTTTCACATCACTGGTCATGTCTTCCCATTGGACGTCAAAAATGGCAATACCTATTTTGGTTACCTTGAACATTGCTTTTCATGTTTACAGCATAATTATACAAAATGTTATAACGTAAATATACGATGTTCAACCACAAATTGTTCCTCATTCAACCTACGATCACTTCCTGTTATTTATTTTGTATTATTATTCCGTGTACCAGTACTCATTAGTGTTTTAACTATAACATTTATCAGTGTATAAAATAAGAATGGTTTGACTTAGAAGGTTCCTCCTTCTCTCGTTTGAAAGAGATTTTAATACTCTACGACTTTGGTGAAAAGACCCAAACTCATAAATATTACTCATATTTTACTATCAGTGAAAATATGTGAAATAGTAATGTCACAAGCAGGCATTGTGATACTGGCGGCCATATTGGATTCTTGGGTAAAATTTCGAATGCCTCTATATTTAAATTTCCTTACTTCAACGACACCTTAGATTCACCAGAAGCCCATGTTTGTGCAGTTTACTCATTAAATTCAGTTTCCTGACCATTTCCATATAGAACTACAGCCATACTATAGTACAGGGATTATGCCAGAATTTTGATTTTGCAGGTAAAATCAAAATTGGGAGGTTGAATTTTATTTTGAACGCTTTCGATCGATTTTTGACAGAAAGTTTTTAACTATAAGTCTCCTATATTGTGCTCACTAGAATTTTAGGTGACACCCCCATAGGGTGGGGTTCTGTCGGAATCACTGATTACGTATATGAAAGTGTCAAGTAAAATCTACGCTTCGAAATAGGTGGGATGCGCCAAGCAATATATCATATAAGGTCTTTCCTAACTTATCTTACACCCCCTCCAAACAAAAACTGAAATGACGCCACTGCATATGAACAAAATATTTAAAAGATAAATATAATACAAATTTAATTTTCAGAATATTTTAAAAATTTTAGCTTCCGAAAAATGTAGCATAATTCAATTTTCACCGGAATCATTCCTTTTACTTGTCTTAAATATCGAGTATAATGTAATATTTTTTCATTTAACTTTCATAATTTGAAGTGCAAATGCAACTTGGTGAAACCCATTCATGGATAGTTTTATTTATACAATATTTTCAAAATTTTACCGGTAGATGCTTCTAAGAATCTAACGATATTCTTAGCAACAATGATTGTAATATATTTTTTACTATAGCTATAATTTACCTCATAAGTTACAAGAAAATAATGTTTTTGAAGAATGTTATAATTAATTTAATACGGGTTTAAGATGCGCAAA
This sequence comes from Lepisma saccharinum, assembly GCA_022664845.1. Classification (NCBI taxonomy): domain Eukaryota; kingdom Metazoa; phylum Arthropoda; class Insecta; order Zygentoma; family Lepismatidae; genus Lepisma; species Lepisma saccharinum. Next base: position 2,114 of record JAGDQP010061062.1, read on the forward strand.
CTTTTGTGTATGAATATTTATAATCAATATTCTTTCTTACGTCATGTCTTTTATAAGGAAACTAAGACCGTAACACAGAGAGTAAAATTGTTTACTTGATCAATATACTGTTTATCAATTAAAATTATCAATACATTAGTTGTTTGGAAGAGGCGATAAGCAGGAAGTTTCGAAGGCTTTTGCAAACCTCCATTTAAAAACAAAATTACAACCAAATAATGAAGAAACTGTCTTTCCAACTGGTTACTTACCTAATTAGAAATAAATGTTAATTTCTTCGTATTTATCTTCAGTTAACAAAGATGAATTATTCCTCTTAAATTGTTTAATGCTGTGTGCATTATTCAGTTTTTCTGTCTGCAGGAGAGATAATTACCGTAGTACAGAATGTGGAATTCAAAACGAGGACTGAGAAAGAATAGGAGAAAGTAAACTGGATACAAAAGAAAGACGACGAAACAGTTGTGAAGACAGTAAATACGAAATTAATAAATCTGAAGGAAAATAAACACAACAGAAAGATAAATTGATTAAGATATTATTTATGTGTTGAATATACTATCATGAAAGATTCAAATAAATTAATGGTTGAAACAAATAAAGAGAGAGAGAATATCTCTTCATTACAGTATTTAGACTAAATGTTTGCATAAAGCTGAAAGGATAAAACAAGGATCTGTCTGAATGGAGAAGGTTAAATATTTGTTGAGGGCCCTGCTGGTTTCAGATAAACACTTGTGTTGATTTATGCATGTCTACTATAGAGTATGAATAGAGTATTTGTTTTAGTGCAGGTAGTATTACTAAAGTTTTATTATAACTGAAGAACGAGAGTACTGATAATATATGAACTCGAAACCATAAATAGGCCACCGGCGAAACCCAAATAAACTGCGAACTTTCGAAGACAATCTCTTATACGTATAAGTTTTCTTGTGTGTACAAATTCAATTGTAAATTTGAGAAAGTTTGTATTAGTAAAATTTATGGTAATTATAGGATAGCCCGCGTCTATTTTGATTAAAAAGACAATATCCATTAGGGACAAAACCACATTGATTTGCTACAACTTTTTCAGTCTTTACTCTCTCAACTTGAATACTATGGAAGAAAACTCTCCCCACTCAGGACGTCTTGAACTTTTTTGTGTTGGATACAACCTTTTCTGATTGAAATACCTTGGCTACCCTAATTAAAATGCATTAGCTACATTAGGAAAAGGTAATACAGAGAAATCATACGCAGTAGAACAGTAGAATCTTCAACCACTTTAACTTAGAGCGAGAGTGAGAGAGAAAGAGAGAGAGAGAGAGACAAAGTAAAGGCAGACAACGCTAACATTTATACCAAATCACAATTGGATACACTATCATTGTTTTTAATCATCCGGGAAAACTATGTAATTTAGATGTATAAAAATTTCCGAAACTTTTAATAATAATAATCAGATGTCATTCAGTTTACGTGGATACTGGAAGTAAATTAAAAAATTGGAGATGTCAATGGGACTCGAACACGGGTCATTCGGTTTGAAATGCCAGAATCGTTTCGACTGGAACAAGTTGCAAGATATACGAATATAAAATAACAATATCAGTGGGTTGTAAATACCTGTTCGAATACGTAAACGGTTACTGCCCCGAATTAAACACTAGCAAGAACTACACCACGAATAAATCATTTTCGATTAGTTAATTAGGGATCGGTATCCTCATTGATGGAGAATATTTATCATTTCTGCAAAAATTAGTTATCAATATCGCGGGAACAGTCATATGACTAGCAACAGCTATAGGATTATAAAGTTTCAACTTGTGTAAACGAGCGCGGATCACACTGGAATTGAAAACTGAGAACTTGCGGCATGGTCCAATACGTTACTTCATGCTCTTCAATGACTTTTGCCGATAACTGCAGTGTGTTAACAAACTCGACATCTTGAATTTCCTCAGTTTTTTTTTTCAAATACGTTTGACACCAGAAATATTATAAATTCTGGGAGATTGTAGTAGATATTCCTAGCAATGTTTACAAAACTGCTTACAGTGGAACAGCCAATAATATATACGCAAATCTGATTCATAACGTTTCTTAAGATGTCGACGGATAGCCAGTGAATCAATTGTATTATAATAACCAAACTACATAACATTTAAATTATGAACTATGGAAGTAGTCATGAAATATTAAAATATTTGATACTAAATAAAATGCAATCTTTCATTATTTGAACGATAATTTATTTAGATGTTGCAACGCCTTCAGTTCCTACTAGATGGCTCTCAGCATCTGCTAAAATTTTTTATCAATCTGTTACATACAAGTACATTGTTTCTACATCATTGTTCTTGGATATAGTTCAGAATGTAATCATCTCTAACCATTTCTAATGTTTTCGTAAATGCCATTTTCGTGTTTACAGAATGTGAGGTATAACGTTAACAACCAAAAACGTAAATTATATTACATCTTATGTAAGAATTTTAAGGTGCAAAGAGGTTTAGGTCGAAAGTGTTTTTATTTTTCATTATTTTGCGATTTCTTTTTGAAAGGAGCAAGTAGAAGCCCTAGGTGGTTTCTTTCAGCCCTATGCGCTAAAATATAATGTAATAATGAATAGTATGATATTACTATTCTCTATTTCTTAGTTATTTCTATGTCTATGTATTACATGGGCACCCGGTTACTTTGTGTATTGCTTATCATTGTACGAAGTTTTCCTTACAGTGTATATATAATTGAATGACCCGGTTGAAAAGGACACATGCCACGTCCCAACTGAAACTGGCTTTTTACGTAAAACATAGAGCTTACGTCATTTAGGATTTTCTCTCGTAATGACTGCATTTGGAAGGTGTCATTTTTGTACTAAAATGAATCGAAATATACCATTCTCAAAGAAGAAATGTTTTGCCAGCGCGAGAAAGGGCGCATGTCACAAGGTCTAATGGACTCAAGGGTAGCGGTGAGTATAGTGTTTATATCAAATACTCTCACAATGATATATGGAAGAGCATTTGAAAATAAGCCTGCATCGGTCAAGTTTTGCTACTGTAATACTCAGAGCGACGAAAATCAAACTTTCCAATCACATATCTTGTTTCAGTTTACATAAACTTGAAAAGTGACAGTTTCAACACTAATGAATGGGGAAAAGAATATATTGAGGCCGAGATGCATTATTAAAATAAGATTGTTTTAAGCTTGCTTATGTCCTGAAATGACGGCTTCAGTGGAAATTGACACATGTGATATGCTATTGGATACTGACTATTTAATTCAGAGAGACTCTCTCCTCTCGTAATAACTGTATCTATGGTATTGATTTTAGTACCCCAATACACATGCCACATGCACAGTCATTACGGGATGAGGCACTAGATGGCAAAAACTGTCTATCTGAAGTAAAAATTTAATACTCATTGGGATGTTTCTTTCCCACCGAGCACCTCAAACGTTTTGTGACTTTTAATATTCAGCCAACTGTGTACTGATGTACGCTTTAAATAATACAGCTTCATTTCTGAGCAGCGAATGCCATAAGATAATGGTTTTCTAAGTAGAACAATAAATTGTGTATTCTTCGCAATGTACTTCACCTTCATTTTGTTCTTAGAAACCATGCAATAATAGTATTTGTTGATTCATTCATGTAGGCAGAATTTGAATACAACTCAGAAGGATCTTCTACTTGCAGGGAGTGCTGTAGATATAACATTTTAGCATAATATTTACCAGCACAACCGTTTCCATCAAAATGCTCTTCCCGTAAAAAGAACATTTGGTGTTATGTGGCCATATTCCACTGAGCCATGCAATTATTAACATAAAAATGAATATATCTATAATAAAGGTTTATTAAGTTGGTTGCAGTAATATCCGCGGAAGACTGAATTTATCCTAGAGGACAGCAATATTTGTATTTGTTCTAGTTATCACGTAGCCGTTTCTGTCACTTCAATTGAGGAGTTAGTGCAAGAGGGACCCAACCCATGTTTCACAAACTGAGAAAGCTTAAGTTTTAGAATTATAGCATGAAACACAAAAATAATTGTACAATTTAAGGAACTATAACGTACAAATTTTGCGCTTTTGTCTCTTTAGATATCAACTCTCATCACACATACCATTTTTTTAAAGAAGAAGGTATAATTGTTAACCACGAGTGGTTAAAATACTTTTCTTACCGAGTCCTATACAGCCCTTTAAAGTGGTTTATAATCACCACATTTTAATGCATTATATGTACATTTGAAAACTCTAAAGAGTACATGAAAACGTGCATAAAAGAAATCTCGCGACCTATGTGAACGACCAAGAATTTGCAGGATGTGAATTCCGATAGATTTGTGTCTTCTGGTAATAGTATTGAAAATCAAAAGAAACATCGTAATTGCGTTTACCAAACAGCAGTAACTCATTTGATAGAGCGTTCGCTTTGCCATTGGATTGTAGTAGAATCAATCTTAGCATGCGCATATCGAGGTATCCTCCTTAGTCATATGGAACTTGGTCCGTTTCCTTCCTATGTACACCCCTGTCTGACTTAAAGTTGCCAAAAGTTTTATAAATACCCAATTTCAAATGAAAACTGTGTCCAACTTCCACTGTTGATAGAAATAATTGCGTGGAAATCACTTATAATGTTCCTCTCTGAAAGAGATAAAATAATCACATCCTTACTGAGATCAAGAAGGGAGAAAAGTGTCCACTTCCATTTCCAGTTGGAAGAGTTTACGGTAGAGGATGTCTGTGGAACTCCAATCGCAGGCATATGAAGATGATTAGCATAAAATTTGATACTTGTTTTCGCTCTGTCTACCAGTGATCTGTATTAATGTGTGGATCAAGTAACAGAATTGGATCAAATGGGTTCTTGAAATGTTCAACAGAAGTATCTTGGGCGGCAGCTGCCGAAGTTTTTAGAAGATCAATAAAATCAAAATTTAATTATCAGATGTCCCCCAACACTTGCCCATAGTTTCTTATTAATCGCCTACATAAAATTACATTACTCTTTTTTTTCTTGAATATGATTCAGAAAATAATTATGCGTACTCATCTTCATTGTTTTTGTACATCTTGTTCACACGTGTCCAGAATTTGGTGTCTAAAGGTTTAAAATCAAAAACGTAGACTATGCTACATGTTATATAAAAAAGTACTCTGTAATCAGCGTTAGGTAGCAATAAGATTTTAACGTGATTTCTTACTTTTTGAAAGGACCAAGTGGAAACCGTGGAGTCTAGATGGTTCCTTTTAGCCCTATACTTTAAATCAAAAGCAGCAAATGGTACGTCAGATATTTTATTATCACTATACTATATTACTAAGATATTTAAATTATTCCAGTCAGTAAAAGACGTTAAGGGTCCCATAACGAAAATTGGTGGAAAGATGGAAGAAAATTTATTTTCGTTAAAAAAAAGTGTCCATAATAGCGTGTTGGTTTTGCTACCCTCTAGTACCCACGCTTTCCAGCCATCTTAAGAAATTAAAAATTGAGCTACAAAATAGTTTTTTAAACAAATAACTCATTTGAAAAGCATTTTAGTGTACAATGTTTTACTACTAACATTGATCTACACAAAATTCACTAGAAATAATGTTATTTCAATTTTTTTCTCTAGGAAGCACCGTTTAGTCACTAGAGATGCTTCTAGTTCTGAATTCTTTCCAACACCGTTTTATAAGAAAACCTCAACTTTAATTATCCTGTCTTACAAATTGAGGTCCTTATTTTCTTTCGAAACACCAATTCTAAACGTGTTAAGGAAAAAAATCACGAAGAACTGTAGTTCTTCGAGTGACGCCAAGAAAGAAGTCTGTTAGCGGAAGTCACATGTATACAGCTAATTTCAGATTAGCGAACTATAAGCTCAATTTTGATGCATAAACTTGCATTTTAAAGCTCCAACCATTATTTGTCATACTAACATTAAGACACAATAAAAAAATGGGCCAGTAGGACCTTCCAGGGACTCCCCTAGAGCAGTTTGAAAAGATAATAATCAGAATTTCGCATTTCTGGTGATAGCATTTATCCCAGGCCATTTAGTCGGCCGAAACTTCCGGAATCGTAACCTACGCTTCAATTCCTTTCAAATGGTGTATAACACGTCCAAATCGGTGAAGCCGTTCAAAGGTTATTACTTTTTTTAGCCCAATCACAGAATTTTCACAAATGATATAAAAGTGCCCCTGTCATTCTGTCTGTCTCTTTGCTTTAGCAAATAATATTTGGTATCAGGGGTATTTCGGGGTCAAGTGCGGCCTCGTAGAGCCAAATTGATGTTTATTTTTTTATTAGTAGTTACTGTTTTCGAGATACAGAGTCTAGCATGGTCCAAAACCTTTTGTATGAAGACTATGCGCTTCTTTTAATATGCAGCCTTATAAAACAAGTGATATCAGTACTAGAACCCCTTCGGGGTAAAGGGAAGAGTGACGCAAGGATTCTACTGACAAAAGAAGTGATATCCTTTTGCAAGTGACTTTCTTCGTGTCACTATTGTGGAAGGAAGCACACTAAGACTTTTAATTTTATTAATTTTATTACAAAATAAACAATACCGCCATAGCGACACAAAGAAAGTCACTTTTAAAACGGATATAACTTCTTTTGTGAGTAGAATTATTGCGTCACTCTTCCCTTTACCCCGAAGAGGTTGTTGTACTGATTGTGTATTCAAGTAATAATACCTAGTATATATATTAGTAATTATGCAATGACTTAGTAAAAATTTATAGAAAGAAAACGTATATATAATACTATCTTACTAATGCTATTTTATTTTTGTGTAAATCAAAGTAAAAAATTGGTGGAAAGGTGTAACAAATTTTATTTCTTTAGAAAAGTGTTCTTTGCAACGTGATAACTTTGCACCTCTTTGCCACCCTTGCTTTCGCCACCATTTGGGAAAGTTGAAAAATGGGCCTAGGAAACTGTTTTCTAAACTAATATATCTCACTTGAATAGCATTTAAAAGCAAAATGCATTATTATAAAACATGATCTACATGAAACAATCTAAAAGAAATGTTATTTCAGTTTTTCTTCTATGATATACTGATATAGGCGCTAGATGTCGCTGTATTTTTCATTTCTCCGTACACCGTTTTGTATCATCAAAGTCAACGGAACCTTTTTTATATCTTTTGTAGTTTTTGTTCTATAGAATTGAAATTAACATATTCCTTTTTTGCTTTAATATAAGGTTATTTGAATTGTATCAGATGAAAATATAATTTCAGGTCAATATTTTATCTGTGAGCACTTGCTCTTATAATGTTACGTTGAAATAAAAGGAACTGAATTTCATTTTGCATTAAATGGAAAATATTGAATTAACACTACTGAAAGTCGTTGAGAAGATTACACCAAAAATGTAGTGCAGAAGCTTACCAGTCAAGACAGCAAACCTAATAATATTGTTGTAGTATGTTTTTAAGATGATTTAGGACGCACTGCATGTTGTGGCGGAAGGAACTATTTTGCATAGAGTTGCAGTTATTGCCATATGGAAGGCGGTAAGGCAGTGTTGAAATGGCGCGTCTGTGTAATGGGTATGACATTTCTTGCGATAATGTTATTGAATCGTATGGAAATGGCGAGGGAAAGTGCATTTTGAAGGTTATTTAGCAGAGTATTTATGTAAGGAAAGGAAAGGCCCCAAAACAATTGTACACGACTTTCTAATGGAAATTGGGAGAGTTAACACCCCTGTGTGCTGAAGGTAAGTGTTAAGTCAAAATATATTTTGTAAAGATACATGACAAGGCCTAACCTTACATTACCTCCACGTTCGTATGATCAGCAATTTAATATAATTTACGAAAAATGCAAAGAAGGAATTATTAATAATAAATGTGAACACATAAACATATATTTTGTAAAGATACTTGACCGCACCTAGCCTTACCTAACCTCCACGTTCGTATGGTCACTAATTTAAGATAATCTACGAAAGGTACACGAAAACAATTGCGTAAACCGCTCGCCTCCCATGAACACCTAATGCATGTGTTTTAAGAGATTTTGGTTTGGGTTTAGTGATTTTAAAATTGGTCCATCACTACTATAGTAAAGTCGAATCGTTTATTTAATACTGCCTCAAAAATAATTTGTTTTCTAAATATTATTTGGTAAATTGAATAATTGAATATATGTTACAACTGAGTTTTATATATTCCCACAATTGGATTACCAGATGTCTCTGAGAGCTTGTCATAATTTTCATTAATAATATATTTAAAAACTCATTGTGGCTTAAAACATGTTGTCTTAAATATAATTCGAGTAGTAATTTTCGTTTCATTTTACAACTCCTTTCTAAAAATAATATTAACATATATTTAAATTTTGAGGCAAAACATTAACATTCAAGGGCATATACGAAGTTAGTATTTTATAAAAAAGAAATCTGAAAATTAGTAGGTTAGATACGCATATTAATTTCGTGGCAAATGTTTAATGATTTTTTTTTGCAAGGAGCTGCGTGGAAACTCCCGAAGGTATCTTGCAGCCCTCCTAATTAAAAAAGAATTAATAGTTTATTAATAACACGAACTTTGTTTAGACCTAGCTAGAACATCCATAAATTATCTTATATCCTCAAGTGAATTTGGCACCTACATTTTTTCTTTATAAATGACTAAGAAAAAAACTGCGATTCTCAGGCATGATTTCTGAACGTTTGTTCGGAGATAAATTTTTAGTTGTAAGACTGATTTGAACGAGTCTTTTGTCCACGAGATTACGTATGCATACTGCTAGAAAAAGAACCATGGTACAGTTTCGCATGCAACCCATAGGACGGAATTGTTTTTGAATGTAGGAAGGATTCATACAAATAGGAACGAGTGGATTCTTCATTTTTAGAAGAGAAAATCTTTTGAAAAATGAAAAAAGTTAGCGCTGCGATCAGGGCCGGATTTACAAGGAAAAATCTGAAATCGCTATTTGAAATGCAAGACTAAAAAATATTTAACTAAAAAGATTAACCAGCATGTATGTGGAGCGCCACACACCATCATCACCTTTGACCCAAGGGACCCGTCGTACACAACTGACTTCAGGTACTTTAAATTTAGATTAATTTACATTAGAAAGAGTAAATCAAACATTAGTACAAATTAAATTTAATCCTCTTTTTGTTTTTGTACACACTATCAATTTTGTTCAATGCTAAATATAAAGAGCACTTTATTTATATCCCACCGTGGACAACAGGTACATTGTGCTGAAGTAATCTATATGCATAAAGGCTTAATTTACGTTAATTTTTTATATATGAGGAAAACTAAGGGGAAACTCTTCGGGTCCGCTATGGGTAGCTACCAAATCCTTCTGGTGACCGTTCTGTCTGAGGTTTACCGTAGTGGACTTACAATAAAATCTCATTTTGTTATGTGTTTCGGTCGCCGATAATATCTTTATTATTGTAGATTATTATTTATATTCTTCACTTTTATTATGTTTTCGTTTGGTGTATTTTTTTTCGCATGATATTTTCCATATTTTACCACCAATTCAACAGATTTGCAAGAATCATTTCATTATTACTAGTCAATATTTTTAAAACAAACAAAATGTAAAAAAAAAACGACAACGTAAAATAATATATATATATATCCAAAGCATTCAAGAATAAAACAATTTAATGATTTCTATTCTTAATTTAATACCAACTGTTATTGCCCTATTCTCCTGATAATAATGGAAACAAAATCATAGTTTAAGTTACTACTACTACTACCTATTACTTCTACGTTTACCACTATTTATCTACTACTGGCAGTATTCTACTACTACTACTACTATCAACACTACTGTTTCTAATTGAACAAATATTAGTAGTGCTGCTCCTACTGAATACTAATTTTTGATATATCGAAAACGCATAAACGTGATGAATGCGAAACTCCAGGAAGAAAGGAAAGTTAAGGAAGTCCCGAGGTTTATGGAAGGTGACGTTACAAGTTTATCATA
>JAGDQP010061063.1:0-12102 GCA_022664845.1 Lepisma saccharinum
GATGCGCACGCGCCGTGAACGGATGAGGGATGTGGAGGTAGCTCTTCTCATATTCTCCTCATAGTCAGTCCCACGCTGAGTTTTGGAGGCCGAATGCACCTCAGAGCGCTATGCATGAGCGCACCGAAGAAAAGTCTTCAGCGTCCTTGCCGCAAGTTGAACCCGGACCGCTGGATTCATAGTCAGACACGGTACCACCCGAGCGAGCTACGGCGAATCGAATAGAAGTAGGAGAATAAGATGGTAAAGTAGAAGCAAATTTTACATTACCATCAACAGTACGTTTTGCAGTTGCATGATCATTCATTCATCTTCACTGACATTGAAGGTGTCTTTCTATAGCATATGAAACTTCAATGCTTGTATCCGAATTAAATGATTAAAGTTGTCAACGTACATGAAAGTAACCGGAAGCTAACCTTGAGAAGAATTTGACATTTCAAGTATTTTTTTAAAATAGGGGTTCATTTAATCAATATCTGGTGAACAGAAAAAGCTAGTGTTTGAGATAGTACTGTAACTAACATACCATGAAAAGCAATAAAAGAACAGGATAATGTTTTTTTGTGTTTATGGACGCATTTTATTTATCGTGATATTCATCCTTCTTGGTCTGCTTTTTAACAGGACTTCATGATGTAGGAGGAGGCGTGTTAGTAGCTGTGCTACCCGTATCTGTCATGGATTATTTTTCAGGAAGGGAACGTCTGTCGTTTGAAGGTATGAAGTGTCGGGGAGGGAATGACTATCCCGCCCATCTTGTGTCATCATCCTTCATTACAAGGCACCTGCACTTTAATGACAGACAGTGACTGTCCAAAAATTAATGATGTTTTGTTGCCCGAGAAGAGTCTGGCTAATGGACTCGGCTGCACTCCTGCATAACCATTCTCAGTTTTCGCAAGCTGCGCAGGATTTTACGCTTCATATGTGATGTGTGTTTGTGTGTGTGTATGTGTTGGAACTCATTATTTTTCGTTTCAGTGTTTTAGAAAATGTAAATACACCAGATCGCTTTCTTCTTTCCTGACTCTTTTTTATATATAAAAAAAGAAGAGGTTCCTTTCTCATCACTATGTCCATTTAATCCGTGCTTCCAGTTCCAGTGACTATCACAGGTACAATGCAAGTAACAGTGGTGCCAAGTACAAATTAATTTTAATGCTCATTGTTACACATATTTTCTACATAAAGTCGATCCCCCCCCCCCAAATGCGCGCGAAATTGACAGTTTGAATTGTGAAGAAACGTAAATTATGAGCTTCAAAATAATATGCTCGTGATGATCATGAGTTCTTCCCAGAGGCAGGTGTATGAACCGAACGTTCCTGACAAGGTGAATCGATGATGGTTTGTCGAATGAAAAAGATGTTCTAAGGACGGGACCTATCGTTAAAAGTAGGCTCCGAACCACTTGTTGCCCCAAGGGTTCTTCAAGGTTAATCGAGATTTTTATCTTTAAAATCTCAAGTAACAATGTATAACACCGATACTGTCTGTGAAAGTAATGTATTTCCTTGTGAGTCTCCCATGTCTGTGAGCATTAGTTACAGTGAACATGACGTCAGAATCGTACCCAGGGCGGGGGGGTCAAGGTGGTCCAGCCCCCCCTCCGAATTTCCTATTTTTATGCAAGCATAGTATAAATTTAGGCGTAGTTGTACATTTCGCATACATATCAACTTTGGATTCGCCAAAGAAACTGATGGCCCCCGAACTGAATGGGATACGCGCCTGAGTCAACAGGTAGGGAGTAGTGGCGTGTTATCAAATTACTTGTGAAAGTGAAGGCGAAAAAGAATGATATTTTTAGAATGGCGGAAGCATGCTATGGGAGATGAACTATATCTCTAGCAAGAGTGAGGGCTCTATTACTGGGCCACCACGGCCATTGGCAAAGGTAGGTATGTGTGATCTACTATGTAGGAATATTATGGTACTCTTGGTTTGGAAAATTTGTTTCCATATCGATTGAGGTAGAAGAACAGATGGACTTTAACAAGACACCCGATCATAGGTGTCGATTTTTTTAATTTAATTTTTTAAGTCCTTTAGGCAACTTTGACTCAGGCCGCATGGATGATGATGGGATGATTGATTGGTGGGAGGAAACGAGAAAACCCACGCACACAGTGTTTGTCCACCACAAAGACCATATGGCACGAGCAGGGTTTGAACAGACGATCCCTAGCGCCAGAGATGAGACCGTTGAGACACCGCTGCACTATCTCGGCAATTTACCTGATAGAAAACTTCTATTTGTTTGGTTTAAATAACAAATTGATATTTTAAGTGAGAATGATCTTAGTATCTGGTATTTCATGATATAACTTAGCAATGTGAGGGAAAATATGATACATTTATATTTAAAAAGTTCATTTAACGTGAAAATATTAAAACATTTTCTCAGATAACACCTCCTCCTTACGAAAATCCTAGACCCTCCCCAGGGACCAATTAGGATCGTGAGGATGAGAGCAAAGGGAATGCATCAGTGTGTAACTGAAGAAGTTTTGACTAAAATGAACTCCTATGAACTAAATACTCTTCTTTCAATTTTCAATTGCTAAATCTCCTCAAAGGAATAAACTTGTCGGCGATATCTTTCACTAACAGAAAACTTTGAAGAATCAATTCGAAATTTGACAAGCTGGAAACTCTGAATGAGAAACACAAAAAGGAAGAAGAGAACAAAAGAAAAGGGAACCCAAAGCAGAATCTTCAACCGAATGGAAATGAGAAGGAACGAACTAGGCAAGCCGTTTTGCAAGAGCGAAATTTAAACATGGCCACTTCCATCTTCTTAATCTCCTGGAAGGCTATCAACTTGGACGAGGCTGTTCCAGCAACGCGCAATTAAGGCGGGCTGTATGGTTAATAGGGTCTCAGCACAACCACTGCCTGGGCAGATCTGACGGAGAGGAAAGAGATGGGCTGATTCAGGAAAAACGGAAGCTACCTCCCCAAGGCTTGATTTAGTTGAGGGAAACTTTTCTGCAAACTCCTTCAGTATTGATTCTTTCTTCCACACCACACACACAAAAGTTATTTGCAACAGGGCATCTTCTTCATCTTCATCATCCGCTTTTTTTCTCCTCTCCTTTTATCTCGATTCCTTCCTCCCATCCCACGTTACACCTTGAGATGAAGAAGATGTATTGCTTTATAAAAGTTATCGCTGTTTTATAGAGAATAGTTCCAAGTTTATAAGGATTTCTTTTGTAAACCGAACGAGGGCTTTTCAGTTAGATACAACGTTTTTCATCTCCCGCCAGGGAAGTTTTGTATGAGCTTGTTTTAACGTTTTAACAGAGTAGGTGCCTTTCAAGTTTTGTTTGAATTTTTCAACTAACATTTTTTTTTTGTTCTTCTCTCTCCCTCCCCGTCTCTATCTCTCTCTTCCTTTCTAAACTCGTCTTAATTCTAAAGAATAGCATTCCTCAGCGAATACATCTTCCGGGCAACGCGATTGGAAAGATGTGACTCCATTAACAATCTAGCCGACGAGGGTCGTTTGATAAGTCCGTGCAAAACTAATGAAAACGTTTTCTGTGGGGATCTATTTTTATTATTTCGTTTCATAATCTTCCTTGAGGTCTATATATTTGGTCTAACCATTTGCAAGCGTTTTTTGATCCTCTTCATAAAGTAAGACTTGTCAAACTTTACAATATAGTAATTCCGGGAGTGATGCCCCACCTAACAATAAAACGTCACAGTACATTGTTAACTCATATGAATCAAATAAACCATGTACCATTCGATTTGGTGTTTAGTAGAGATTAACCTGAAGGTAATATAATTCGCAATAATTTGCTACGTATCAGTGAGAATTGAAAAAATGTAAGGCACTGTGTTTGGCCCGTCTCTTCTGACTATACGGGAGAGATGCTCCACCAACTTGGGAGAGGCGCCTCACCTCAATAAAATTAATACCCTTTATCTGTTGCATTTGTTTGATAACATTATTATATATGGCAAAAATACAAGAAAAAATCCCTGACAATTTTTCTGGCTCATCCTCGACATAGGAAACATGTTTTAAACGATATATAATAAATATCCTTTCCCTCAATTTATTTCTCATACTAACCTCGTTTAAATTGGAAAATAATTCAAAGCTAATGAAACACTCATAAATAACGAAAATTATCTACGATAATGTAGGTCCCAAGTACTGGGTTTGCTCTTAATTTCGTATTCAATAACTTCTCAACGCAATGTGAAAATGTATTAACATTATAATTTCAGCAGTAAATGTAAAACACCTCTAAAAATATAGCCTATAGAAATACATTTCCGTTTACAAAACCAAAACACGGGATTTAACCAATGCAACATTGTTACAAAAGTAAAAATACAACATAACATGAAAACAAGTTTTGTTTAAGAAAGCAGTTTCTAAGAAAAAACATCATTGAAAGTTTTGTTGTATTAACACTATGGACGTACACGACTATATTAGCTGTGTTGAACAATATTGTTGGCAGGCACATCAACACACATGTTTCGCTCGATATATTTTTGTTTTGTATTAAAAAAAAATGTTACTTTCATGACCTTTGAGTAACTTTTGACACAGGCCGGGATATGGAAAGGGAGCTAATGTAAGAAGGAAATAGGTCAGGGTCTAGTTTGAAGGTACTATCCAGGCATTCACCTTATGTAACTGATGTAAAACACTGAAAAACATATCAGGATGGTCGAGTGTGGGGGTTCCAACCCGCGTGCCTCTCCATTGCCGTTCCGAAGCCTACGATGTTACCTCCTGGAAGGCTCGCTTCAGGAACGTACGCAGAGGAGGAGGTCCTGGGACCCTCACCAAAATTAAGATTTTGGTGACAGTATATTTTTGGCAAAAATATATGCATTTTACGTAAATTTCAAACCCAGAAAGACCTCGGATCCCCCCCCCCAAAAAAAAACTTCTGGGTACATGCCTGGCTGTTGCTAGGTCGGTATGTTTAAGGTATTATATGTATGTTTGAAAGAGATGTTTGATATTTTTTGCTACAGTGTTTACATCCAGATAAATATTCGTGTACATTGTTACATAACAATGATACGAATACTCACAAGTATATATGGGGATAAGATTCTTAAATCTTTCATCAATAATAAATACACCATCAGTCACAGAATAGACATGAGTGTTACTTTAAAATAGCAAATAACAGTTAAATAATCTGACGCAGAATTAAATATTTTCCTGCTGGGGCATCTCTTCCATTTTGCCTGTCGAGATTTCCCACCCCAGTACTTTCCTGTCAAGTGCCAAACATGGACAAAAGCAGAGTAACGACTGACGAAATTACCAATCACAAAATTACCGATAACACGAAATTACCAATGTTCAGCTTTCTGATTCTACATAAAGCACTGATTACCATGACAAAGAAGAGGTGGTGACGTAGGACATCAACAGTCTATTTTAAGTACTTAAATACTAATTAATACAGTCTAAAGGTGCTCATTTAAGTTTTGATAAGGGTATTTATTTTTCCTTGTATTTTACAACTATAAATACTGTATAGACTTAGAAATAGATTTTTTTTTATTATTTATTAGTTTTCGAATAAATAAATAAACACAAAACTGAGTCTAAGAGGTATGATATACTCTTAAATTTTGTTTAAATGTAAGTTAATACTGACTTTTTCATGTCTGAAAGAGAAAGAGAGAGTTGTTAACCAGAATCTACACGAAACGAGAAGTTGCGGTGACCAGGCCCACGAGATGGGGTTTCTGTTATCTCTTCAGGATGGCGTCGAGGTATTTATTTTCAGTGGATGTTGAATGCAGCCCAGAAACAGAGCAGAGTATCATGTGAAAAAAAAAAATCCCCAACATCTCGACCCGGAGGAAAAAGAACGTGACCTCGTTATAAATAAGCACTACTCAAGAGTCTGTGCACAGTGTACTCTAATGCCTAGATTACGTGGGATTTTAGATCCAAAATTCCCAAGGATTTATATTCTAATTTCCCTCTCAACAAAATCTAGCTTTGTATTAATATTTATAGAGCTATTATTGTACATTTAAATTTACTTTTTCTTTACGTTACATTCTCAGTTTCATGAGGAAATTATCTATAAAACTGTGGAGAAAATTTATTTCATAGTTCCTTTTAGAATGACCTCGAAGAGGCCGAGAGGCTAGCGCGCTCGCTTTCTGTGCGCGTATTCACGGGTTTAATTCCCGCCGGGAGTCCATTGAACGAAGTGGTCCGGAGCCTACTTTCCCAAAAACTGTAGGAAGTTCACCTGTTCGTTTAGGATGTCAATAACAATTCAATCAACCGTTTTAGAATCTTTAATTTTATTTATTTCGACTTTTGTTTGAAGGCTATCCACTTAGCTTTCTACACACCCTATATAATTATATATATATGAGGGAGTGTCAAAAAATAATCGAATTCGAACGTGACGCGTATAGACGTTATGGTTACTGATATTGTAAGTCTATACACTTTTCTGCGCCAGTTTGCAACGCATCGTTATTTTGTGTGGACTGGATCGCTACACAGACAGTTTCTTTTGTGCTTGCTACCAAGTTCAGCGATTTTATAGATTGTTGACCAGAAGCAACACAGGGTACTAAATTAACTCATTCTCAGTCACAACGTCTGAAAGTAACTTTATGCGATCAACAATGGATCCTTCAAGAAACAGCAAAACATCCACGCGATTTCTTTTATTGAATTTACTTTTTGCATTTCTGTGAGCAAACCTTTCGCACAAATTTTGCGAACACACGTTTTGTTTGTTAATCTCCAGTTCAAAGTCGCTGGTGGCTGGCATAAAGTTCGTGCGTATTGCGTCTCTTCAGAAACATGGTTGATGGTCTTTGGAGGATTTCTCATTAATTACCTGTTAAACGTTTTCGATGTTGGCGCTCCATAGTCTAGTGGTTAGAGCGTTGGACTCATGTCCGAGTGGTCCCGGATTCAATTCCCGGCTGGAGTCCCACTTTTCGGCGTCCACCCAGCATCGTGAGGAAAAATGGGGAGTCACGTGAATAAAGACGTGACGGCCACTCGGTCTAGAGAGCCCCTAATTCACCTGTTCGTGGCTAGATGACGCGCAATGCTGACCACAGGTGGATGCAGTTCCACCAAGCGCGGACGGGGGGCGTTGGGGCAGGCAAAGGACCTATTGGTCTGTAACGGCAGTGGTTATTGTACTGATTATTATAAACGTTTTCATCATCGTGGAAGATCGGAAAGCTCCGTTTGGCTCTCCGAGTGACATGACACCATATTTGTTAAAGAACGGGAAATAGTTCGTAGACCTGTGTTTTACCTAAAGTGTGTTTTACCTAAAGCGTCCTTAAAGTCTTGCCAAAATGTAACTACTATATTTCAGCTCTATGTTTCCCCAGAAGGGAACATCATTTCACGTATGCTTCTGGTCAGCCATGAAAAGAAACTCGCACTTTGGTTGTAAGTACAGATAAGAGCACCCTGTAGAGCGATTCATTCCACACAGAATAACGCTTCTTGCTAGGATGGCGCAGGAAACTGCTCCGGCATTTCTGAATCACAAAAATTGGTATTCTGATCCCGAAATCCTGATTTCCATTCCGAAATATTTGGGAATCCCGAACACCACTACTGTACACCCACGATACCAAACAACATTGTGACTGCAGCGTTCATGCTCTCCGCTTTAAAATTTGCTGTTAATTTTCAGTACTCGTCGCAGGGTTAGCATAATATAACATAGAAGAAGAAAAAAGATAATATATACTCTATCACTGATTCATTATGTGAAAATAGGAATCTTCGACAATAGCCGCAAATTATCTATTTAACTTTTGAAAATCCTTAAGTAGTGCCTCGTACGATTGTTTGTAAAGTTCCCAGCTCACAAGATTGCTAGGTTGAGCAATGCCTTAGACAACCTTTCTTCTCGTTGGCGTTACCAAGTGTAATGGCTACTTATATTTTCTGAAAGGTAATGATGCTGTGTTAAGAGCATCAAGTGTTAGATGGAGCGCTTTACATTCCTCAGCCTAACAATCATGTGAGCTGCCAACTATACATACGTCACTGTACATGCTATATAATACATCATATTTTGAGAAAGGAATCCTATTTCACAATTTTACTGAATATGTGATGTACAATCAATTACAATGTGGCTTGGCGAACAGCTTGCCAACTTCTCGTGCTGAATTTAGATTTTTTCCCCAGTCCATTTGGTCTAGTAGGTAAATTTGAATTGACTTTTATTTATGGCCTTTAGGCATCTAAGCTTCAGGCCGGGATAGGGGAGGGGAAAGGATTCGGGAAGGTGTCGGACAGGGCCTACGTTGAAGGTGCCATCTCGGCATTTACCTGGTATGACTGAGGAAACCTCAGTCAGGAAGGCTGTTAGCTCCTTCATCCCTTTTGCGTTGAGGAGTGATCGCCGTGGGACGTCATCGATCAAGCTTGAAAATTTAAAAAGATCGTGGCAGCGAATGTTTAATAGGAAGATAATAACCAAAGAAAAATATGGTTTACCTTGCCCCCAATTGTTGACGTCACGCCACTGTCACGGTTTCACTTTTCATCGTTTCTGTTCTTTTTTCCCTGTTTCTTCTCTCTCTAGTTCTCTCTTCCGTTTTGATTTTTTTCTTTTTTAAAAAAAATCTTTCTTTCCCTTCCCTGTCACGTTTCATCTTCCTGTTCGTCGTCCCTCGAAGGACAATTTTTGATTGACAGGAGTGAACAGGGCCAAATATATGGTAATGAATAGAAGTGGCAGAGGCAGGGACCAGGGAGACGCGAGGTAAAGGGGAGCAGAACCAAGACATGAGATTATGGGCGAGAGATTGAGTTTAGAAGGATTCGCACGTCGGCCTTCATTCAAAGTGTCTCAGTGTTGCCAGCTCACATGTCAACAGAAAGAAATGTAAAGAAAAAAATATTTTACCTTATTCTCTGAAAATATGGTGTATATTCCTAACCGAAAGAGATCCCCGGTTGACAGAGAAATTAGCACGATGGGCTTCTATGCACGTGGTCACGGGTTAAAGTCTTGTGTTGATGTGTTGCACGATAGTGGTTCAGAGCCCTCTGTATCAAAATCTGTAGGTCCTATCGTTTGAAGCTCAGCAACAAATTTAACCATTAATGATTAATCCTGACCAAAAGAGTTAAAAAAGACTTACTTTTGGCTCCACAGCCAACATAGGGCCTTGGTCTGTCAGGTGGTTTTGGTTCGTTGAGGGCAGAGCTGAAACCGGGTCATTTTTTGTAACTGCCTGACTCGGTGACCCGGTCCAAAACTTGACCTGAATGACTTTGTCTGGGAAATATAATTAATTGCGAATTTTGGCATCGTATTTATCGTACTTGTGGGTAACACTTGCGGTCCTGGACATCATCCCTAGAAGAAACACTGTTTAAATGCAACGTAATAATCCAAAACTCTGCTTTGTGCTCCAGGTTTCCGGGTCTAAATCGGGTCACTAGATTAGGCCGTGTCCGAAGCCTAGTCCCGGTCCAAAATTTGACCCGGTGAACCGTTTCAGCTCTGATTGAGAGTGCCATCTGTCAGCACCATTTCCGCATTACTTTATCTGTTCCTCGATAACGAAGTCAGCTTCTTAGAAGCTCGCCAATTGGTAAGAGGATGTTGGGTCAGCACCAAGATTAGGAGGCTTCACAAGGATGTTTGGGACCCGACCTGATCTAAGACCCAGAAGACAAACCAGGATTTTTAATCCTTTCGTTATAACTTTTGACGTCTGAACAGCGTTTCTTTCAAGGATGAACAAGGACGGGCTTTCACCCCCAGAGCACCAAGAATACGACCTGATAAGGCGGCAGCAAACACTCCATCAGAACTGCATGTTTGGTTATGATAATAAGTCCTTTTTCTTTCTGTGCATGTGCGAACATCACACTGGAACTGTAAACTGAGTACCTCCAGTAATGCAAAAGAGATCTCTCGACGTTTTTCTAGAATTACTTTGAGACATTCGTGAATATGAAACATTACTGGATATATCAAGGTAGCTTTACTAAATTTTTAACAGTGTGATTCCATATCAAAATAGTGGCAGTTTACAGCGTAACGAATCATATTGAAGGAACTTAAGTCAAAACACATACTAGTTGGCAATACTGAGTTACTTCGCCGAAGTTCCCAAGCAGGAAATGAAACCTCAGAACAAAATGAACGGTGTTATGATGTGTTTAGGAGATAACCGGAGGTGGAGGAGGGGAGGCAGAAAGTTTTCGTGATGAACAAAGTCTGTGATTGGATGACACTAAGTAAATTCATCTATTGGTGACAAGCACGCAAGCACACACACAGACACACACACATGCGTGCGCAATCATCCCGTTGTCGTGCTTTTTTTGGCCGTGCGTGCGGGATGCGTGTGGGGAACTACTTTACTGTCTATGAAGAAGAGTGTGTTACGTATGTGTGTGGACACAGGATGTACCTATAAAAAGATATCATTAAGCAAGGCGTTGCGTAAATGAGTACATCCGTGTTTGAGTTTTCTCAAGTATACTCAACACACACACATACACACTTGCAGAGAGAGAGAGAGAGTATATGAGTGGAATGTTCTCTAAATATCTTCTCAGTATCTTTCACAAACCTTCAAACAGAGTGGCTGAAATTTTCAGTTTAATCAAATTCTAATTTGTGGACTGAATACGCAACTATGATACGCTCCTCTCTTGTCTGACGAAAGACCTCCATTGACCAGCAGCCTCTGGGAATAGGTTAGAGAAGGTAGCAGCCAGAGCCTTAGTTTGCGTTTATTTTATAGCCTTTTGTAATCTTTGGTTCAGGCTGGTCTTGCTTGCGATACCCCCTGACATTCTCCTGGTGAAACTGAGGGAAATCCTGCAAAAACCTCAGTCAGGATGGTCGGCTGCAGGGTTCGAACCCACGTACCTACTCATTGTCAATCTGAAGTTCGCGACGCTATCGCCTGAATAACGGGGACTGGGTCTTGATACCATTTACCTGGTGAAACTAAAGAAAACTTTTTAAAATCCCAGTAAGGATAACCAAGAATGTCCTCAAGTGTCCATGCAAAGTAGGTGACGCTAACTGTGTGACAATGGAGTTAGATCTGATGGTTTTTCAGTAACCTATTTGCAGAAATGATATTTTTGTAGCGAAACCAGTTTTCGTGGTTTGAGTCCGACCGGTAGTAGATGCTGAGCTGGTCAAATGCTAATAATTTGGCCGGAACTATTATATAAACAGATTTATTTTGTGATCTGATGTTAAATGAATGCAGTATCGTCACAGTTAGCGCTCTACCGATACCGACAGGTCTTTTATACCAAGACAGTCGTGTCCATCCGCCATGTTGTTTTGGAGTATGATATTCTTCCTTTGATACTGACTATGGGTTGGTGTCTTTCTCCTCTTACCACTCTAGTCATACCTTAAATAAAACCTTTCAATATAGATTCTCCGCTGAAATAATGTCCCACCAGAGCTGAAACGGGTCCCCGGATCAATCGATTCATTCGGGTCAAGTTTTGGACCGGGTCACAAGGTCTATGCTTGGGGCTCAGTCTGACCCGGCAAACAAGAGTTTTAAATGATTTCCTTGCGTTTGAACAGTGTTTCTTACATGGGTGACCGGGACCGGAGGTATTACCCCAGAGCACGAAAAACACGACGCCGAAAATTCCTAGTTCAATATAGGTTCCCAGAGCGGGTCACCGGTCATCCTGACTGAGTTTGTTTCAGGTTTTCCACACAGTTTAACCAGGCGAATATCGGGATGGTACCTAAAGGCAAGGTCCTGGTCGTTACTTTCTCCATCCTCTACCTACCCCATTCCGGCCTGAGCCAAAGATGCCAAATGACCAGAAATAAATCAAATTTAAATGCAAATTGAGAATAAAACTAAAATAATGTCAGAAACGCTGGTTTTTTTACTTTTCGTATATTTGAGTCAGTGTTTTAAATAAATTTGTCTTTCATGTTCAATATAATAATTAACACAACAATAACCAAATCCTTAACAATATTAACTGTCTGTTTAGTATTGTTAAGAAAAGTTATCTTTTGTCTATTGTCTAAGAAATTCCAGATCAATCATAGGAACAAAAGATATCAGAAAGACAAAAAA
>JAGDQP010061064.1:1729-12102 GCA_022664845.1 Lepisma saccharinum
AAACAGGAGAGTGGATACTCATGTTTTGCGACGTTGTCACATAATTTTTATCAGAACTTAGTTTTTTAGAGATCAACAAGTGGGTTTTTTAAAAGTTATAATAAACGGATTGCGACAAAAAAATGAGTCTGTTGATGAATGGCTTATTCCTAACACGTTTCTTACAGTGGAAAGCATTTAATTTCGTAATTGGGGCTTTTGAAAGAGACCGCTCAGTTTATCATTGACTGAGTGTACGTGCTCTTTACTTCTGGTTTTGTAAATATATAACAGACAAGCTAATATAAAAGACAAAGATGGAAAGAGATAATTTCTCGCCAGAAAAGAAATTTGGAAAACATCAGTCTGGATTTTATTAAACTGACGAAAGAGGAGGATCTATCAACTAAGAGCTGGCTGTACAGTATTTGGTGAGTTACCAATGAAGTTTTGTAGGGTTCCATCACTGGAAATTAATCAAATTATTTTACACTTGAAGACCTTGAATGAGGTAAGACTGCTAAAAGTGAGTTCAAGATGCGTCAAGTGCAAACGACGATAGTTGTACTAATCATAGCGTAACAAATGAGCAGTTTTTAATGTACTATATGAATGCGAGATCACTCAAAAATAAAGCATGTGAATTCTCTAGTAACATTTCAATAAACAATTATGACTTTGTAGCAATGACAGAGACCTGGCTATCATGTGACTATTTTGATTCAGAATTTTTTAATAATAGATACAGGTTTACCGAAAAACAGAGACTACCAAAAACTGTGGAACAACAACAGGGGGAAGGGTCTTGCTGCCAGTTCGGGGCCTGGATGTCGCTCAAGTAGTTGTTACTGACCAGGGCCCTGAGGGTATTCTCGTGAAAATAATGATAAATTCCAAACCGCTTTACATAATTATGTGTTGTATATTTTGAACAAAACTCTGATATTTCATTGTACGAGTATCTTTTTTTTCATTTTATTGAAATTAATTGCATATTAGGTAGCACTATTCTCCTTGTCGGTGATATGAATCTTCCTTCCCTCCATTACCAACAACAGCTTTGATTTGGCTGAATAAACAAATAAATGCTAAAGTCTCTATCATTTTATGTTATATCACGAAATGTAATCACATCGTTAGACTTAGTAATAAGTAACCTTCCTAATGTATCAGTAGTTAGAGAACTGTATCCATTAGTTAAAGAGGATGCTTACCATCCATAACTTTGTATAAGTTTTGCACGCATTCGATCAAATAACCACAAAAACAAAAGAAATATATATTGGGGTTCAATTTTCAGAAAGGGAATTATGTATATCTTTATAATGAATTAGCTATAGTTTTTTTATTAGAGAATAGACCCGGGTGGAAACGGTAGAGGAAAAGAAGTAAGGCTTGGCTGGCGGAGAGAATGGAAAGGCGCTTACATGTTGCCAACGTTCCTCCCCACTTACACCCAACTCTCTCTCCCTCTCTCCCTCTGTGTGTGTGTCCCCTCTGTTGTTTGAGTGTGGCAAATTGATCAATCGTGTTTTCGAGACAAGATGTGATACGAATTTAAATATTTAAGTTGATCAAGGTAATTCTGACAAACATCGTATTGAAAAATCAGTGATGAATTAATGCTCGACAAATTTGGTTTGACATAAAATTATAACCGATGCGAAACTCTTTCAAAAAGACGCGCTGCCAGTCACGTACTGTAAGAAGGGGGACGGGGCACGAGTCACGGTATATGTTTGGCATTATTATTTTTACAAATTCTCTATCCTTAAGGAATCTAAATATTTACGAGCATCTAAGGGTTATTAAACAAGTTATATGTCTGAGGGATGGCATCCCTCAGTAATCAGGTTTCTTGGAAAGGATTGGGGAAGATAGTTACCAGAACCTGTACCGAAAACAGCATCCCTGCTAAGACTTGTAAAAGCTGTCAGAAAGGGCGTGCATCACACACACACACATATATATATATATATATATATATGTATATGAGCCTCCTGCCTCCTAAATAAAAGAATAAAATACAGTGGCAGTGAAATAATAGTTCACAGCCGTATTCAATCCACTTGGATGAGTCCTCTTCCCGGAGAAAGAAGTTGGTCTACTGCTCCCACGCTGACCAGACGTGTTGGGAGAGGAAAGCCGAACCTCTCAACTGTGATCGCCACTGTATTTTATTCACAGCAGTTCCTCAATTGTCCTCACTATGCTGGGTCAACACCGAAATTTTGAGCTCCCACTGGAAATCGAACCCGGGACCGCTCGCACTGAAGTCGAGCGCGCTACCGACTAGGCTATGCTGAAGCTGCTGTGGATAAAAGCCACGCTGCCAGTCACGTACTGTAAGAAGGGGGATGGGGCACGAGTCACGGTATCCGGGAGGGGCTTCATCCAGTAGTGGATTGAATATAGCTGTGAATTACACACACACACACACACACACACACCCATTTCCATAAGACTAGAAATTTTACTTAAAAGAATGGGAGAAATAACCTATAATCACATTTACATATATACAATTCTGAGAATGCTAGAAGGATATACTAGGTTAGAATTTCTGGAATATCTTTAAATATTCTGAGAATATCCCGAAAGAACAAGCCATATTACAACATTCGACATTCGTAGAAAATGTCTGGAATATTCAAAGGAATAGTCTCCGAATATGCTCTCATTCTCAACAATAAGATTCTTCCAGGATTTTTAGTTTGGATCGTGTAAAGCTACAATTGATGGATAGGAAGAGTTTTGAACGTTTCTATAGGTTTTTAGAGATAAACATTTTAAAGCTGGGAAGGAGTGCTCAAGAATTTGGAGGGGTTGCTGGCAGAATCCCTGAACAAGAAATATTCTAGGGACACTTGCCACACAAACGGGGAATATATCTGTTTTGTGTGGTCGCACTCTCCCAGTTCCTTTACGAAGTAACTAGACCTCGAGGGCTAGCACTTTTCTTTGAATATGACATAGACAACCCCATGATATTTGTCATGTTAAAAGGAAAGGAACCAATGTCCTTCTAGTGAAAATAATTAACGTATTTGCTTATTTTCAGTTTGAAAGGAATTGAACTCTATGGGTTTATATCACATTTACATATATACATTTCATTTGATCGGAATAGAGGCGTATGGGCAAACAAAAGTGTGTTCGCTATCTTTTAACGTAGCACATAGACTTTTGTTCGCGCATGCGCCTCAATTAATGAAAATCGGATTTAAATTAATCTTCTCTTATAGAATTTTAAACCAGTTTCTTTACTTTTTTGTTCACTTTGGAGCATAGATCAATCACAGCAGAGTGAACAAAATAAATACACACTATTTACTTTTCGAATGTGTTTTTAAAATATTCATACGCATAGTTAATTATTATGACTAACATATAACACAGTCATACACAATTTGTCAATCACAACACAAGCGGAGAGGGGGAAAACTTTCCTTAACGGTGTTCTGGAGCGAAGACAACAACGTGTGACCAGAACGCACGCCAGTGAGGAAATAACATGTGGCAACAATGTGTATGACCTTAGGGTAACCATCCAATGCTGCGACTTTCCCTTCTTGTTCGTAGGCGGGCAAAACGGAACATAGAGGTCGATACTCTCCCTATTAGGAGTATAGAGTAGATTGGCAAAAGTTAAAAAATGCAGATGGATGTGAATAAAGCAGTCGATGAGTTCTATAACGTAATTTATGAAATATTTCAAAAGTGTATACCTATGACAAAAAATTTCCCTTGCTGGTTTATTAAAAACATAATAGACAAATATAAAAGAAATGGGGGCATTGCGTTAAATGGCTTAAGGGGAAGGGAACGACCGATCATCAATATCACTATAATGAGTACTGCAAACTACGTAAAGAAGTGAAGCGGGAAATAGAAACAGCGCATACTGCGTTTATTTCTAATGCTGGAAATAATATTACACAAGACCCACAGTACTTTTGGTTATATATCAAAAGTAAATCACGCCATCTTTCTCCAAGATCCATGCTATATGAAGGACAGAGCCTGACTGGCAATGATGAGGTAGCCACTGCTTTCGCTCAGCATTTACAATCTATTTACAATAAATCTCAACTAAAACGATTGACAACCTACTTGATGAAGACTACTCGCATAAGGAATGTCAGAACTTATTCCACGTTTTAGAAATAAGTATTAGTGACATTCAAAAGGCCATACAGAAACTTAAACCGAATAAGGCAGTTGGGCCTGATATTATACCAGCTTATATTGTGAAGGGTTGTAGTGAAATTATTAAAGAACCGCTATATACGTTATTTAATTTATTAATAAGAACAAGTGTATTTCCGGATATGTGGAAAGAATCAATTATATGTCCAGTTACGAAAGCAGGCAATAAAAATAAAGTGGACAACTATCATCCAGTAGTCATATTGTCAACAGTTGCTAAAGTATTTGAAAGTGTCATTTATGATCAGGTCATGCAGCATGTTAAGCCGGCAATATCAATAAAGCAACACGGCTTTTTACAGAAGAGATCTACTGTAACTTTCCTGGCTGCAATTACATATTTCATACCTTCCTTCTTGGACAATAAAAACAAGTAGATGTTGTATATACGGATTTTAAGAAAGCATTCCATACTGTAGACTATAATATACTAATTCAAAAGCTTTCTACATTCAGCTTTAGTTCTTCCCTGATCCGATGCTTCAAATAATATTTAAGTAACCGTAGACAATCCGTTCTTTATAAAGAATATAAAACCAATTGCTTTTATGTCGGTTCCGGTGTTCCTCAGGGATCTAATCTTCGTCCTCTTCTGTTTCTATTATTTATTAATGACTTACCACTCTATATTCAAAATTATCATAAGCTGTTGTTGGCAGACGACTTGAAAATATTAGTTAAAGTCCTTGGATGACTGACTTCTGCTTCAACAAGATTTGTCCAGTATACTGAAATGGTGTTGTAAAAATATACTTGAAATAAATATTAATAAGTGCAAAGCCACGACCTACAGCAGACGGGAAAAGACTTACAATTTCGCTTACTCGATTAATGGAATAAGCTTAAAAAAATTGATACAATTACAGACTTAGATGTTATATTCGATAATAAACTAACCTTTCCGCCCCATGTGGTAAATATATTCAATGATACATATAGAAACCTAAGATTTCTTGTTAGAGCAACCAAAGAATTTGCAAATGATAGCGCTTTGAAAAATCTTTACTATTCTTATGTTAGGTCAAAACTAGAATATGCTTCACTTATATGGAATACCTCTGTGAAAGAAGGATAGTCTGACTGTTTAATTAGCAGAAGATCGAAGACGTACAAAGCAAATTTTTACGTTTTCTCACATACAAACAGACTGGTTTTTACCCGAAATACGAATCTTACAACAATTTTATTGATGACTTTGCATTTCACAAACTTGACGGATATTACATTACTTTTCTTGTACAGACTTTTGCACAATAAAATAGACTGTACTGAATTAATTGCAAAAATAATTATTAAGATTCCGTCCCTCAAAACACGCAAGGGAAATAGTGGCCTATTCTATTGCAGCAAAGCTCGAACAAATGTATTAAATGTGTCACCTACATGGAGAACTAGTGATACGTATAATGTAATAGGTAAGAATTGTACAAATTTGGAAACTCGGAAGACATTTACAAAAAAATTAATACAGAAGATATTGTAAAAAAAAAAAAAAAAAAAAAATTAGACAAGAAAGGAAAGAAAAGAGTATAATTGTTCTATTACTTGTGTCACTAAATGTAACAATTATTGTAGACTCTATAAATAGGATTTAAGGCCTGTTGTGTCGATGAAATAAATAAATAAATAAATATTAGAATGAAATATTTTTAAAATAACACTTTCGTAAGAAAGACATACTACGAACAAAAAGAAGAAGAACCCAGCAAATATTTCTATGAAGTAATTATAAACATATAAGAATTAATTAACTCTATGGCTTACGGAACTCGCAAGTTCATCACCGCAGTAACAAACGTTCGCAATTGGATTCTATCCTGGACAAGATTAAGCCAGTTTTCATCATGAACTACATCTACCTCTCGAATATCCCCCTCTAATATTGTCAGCTTAACGACGTCTCGGTCTTCCCAACCTCCTCTGTTCCTCCGACTTATCAACCACGATAGAATATATAATCCTCGTTTTCCCCCCCATCCGAGCTACATGGCTTGCCCAATGCCCATCTTAGCCATTGTGATTTCATTGTTCTTATAATGTCGGGTGAATCATACAGTGAATCGTATACATCTTTCTCAAAACCTTATTTTCAAACACAGGCAATTTATGTTCAATTCCGAACTTGCGTTCCCATAAAGTATTATCGTTCTGCATATTTTTAATTTCAGCAATTAGAAACATACGTAATAAATAACGGAAACATAACAATGGTAATGTAGTATGTAAGTTAGCTGCTTTACGCAGGAATCAATACTCATGTTAACATAAGGAATAGAGAGAATCTAAAAGTAGATGTTGATATGAAGAATTTCTTATTTACAGCGAAAGAGAAACTGAAGTTGAACTTATGGACTAACTTGATAACTTATTGTATTCTGCGTTCTTTGAAGTGAAGGAGCATACCAGGCAAATGTATCTATCAATTTAATTTTATTATTAATTCGCCTTCAAGACAAAAAATAAACTCAAAGTCTTTTTCTCACTTGTTAAGCGAAAGCAGAAAAACTATTAATTTTATTTCTTTGTCATTTTATTACTTTTTCTCGTTAGAGTAACTCCAATATTTCAATGTCCGCCTTTTCCAAGTTTTACTATTCTCCGGAAACGTCGATTCAGCCAAATTTGGTTAAATAAATCGTCAGAAAGTTAAATAAACTTTCTGTTACTGAGGATAAGATTACAGGGTGGATACCAGTATCTTGTGGATGCCATGTGAAGTATATTATTTCAGAGGCTGGGAGGAGAAAGAGCAAATGCAAAAATGGTACTCTTTTGTGGGCTATATGCTATATCCATATTGTTGTATATTCACCCTTAGCATTCTTTTTACATACTATTCTTCAATTTATAGTAGATCATCGTGTCCTCAAGTTTTGCAACGTTAATTTAACTCATTTCCGAACGGCATACAATGATGAAATATTCCACAGCTAAGTAAGTCGGATGATTATACAATATTCCATTGTTACTTTCACATTTCTATATATTTGTGTATTTTAAAAGAACATTTTATATTTTAGTAAGAAGTACTTTGTCCTAAAATAAATACTAACCGGCAAAGATGTTGCGTTTGACTGGTTGCAGAACACTTTAGGATTTCGGTGATAAGATCAGTTTGTAAATAATGTATCCGAACACCGAAATAACTCGAAAAAATAATAAAATACTTTTTTTAAAAAAACATACCTCTCTTAAACAATTCGCACAGAAAAGTAAATTAGTTTTGTTTATGCATGAATAAAAAGAAAAGCATAGGACACGCCAATTGAAGAATTTACGAAGTGACTGTATATTAGACCATGCTTCATGCTTCCCTTTTTCGTATTGCATAAACAAAAATTATATTTTACTTTTTAGTGCGAATTGATTAAGAAAAGTATGTTTTTAAAAAGTTTATTATTCTTCTTCAATTTGAAATGCGATTTCTCAAAACCTAAATTTTTACACTCACCCTTTCTCCTAGCAACTTCTGATTTGTCTAACTAGTAAATATATTTGTAAGTCTGAAAGAACAACTCTGAGTCAACCACGGTAGGCTTCTGAGTAAAGAGGCAACATTTACAAAGTGGAAAATTTATATTCTCACTTCTGGGTTCAAAAACAACTTTGTAGTAGATCTTCGTTCTCAACATATGGGATTTATTCTCATCGAAATAGGGGCAAGTACAATATTATGAAGTTTATATTTCCTATATAAGTTAGATTAATTGGGCTGTGTTACTAATTACACAAATTGTAAATTTGCATCTTACATTGTAAATAGTGGAATAAGTTGTGTGTTTAAGTATTTGGAAGTAAGTGCAAGTCATAGGACACTAAAAAGGTAGCAAAGGGGTTTTGTCAAACAAGTCAGTCACAGTCTCAATTTCAAAATTTTTATACGTATGGAAATATGCAGTCTTTTTTTATATAGGTCTATTGTCACCTCCTTAGAAAAAAATGTGCTTGAAACTTTATCAAACTTTCTGTCTTTATTATGAAACAATATGAGAATAAAAATAAATAGATTAAGATTTAAAACCATTCCTTGCTACCTCTTCATTATTACCGAGCAGATGATTTGAAAATAACTTCTGCCTGTATGTGAATTCACAATGCAACATCGCCTCTGTTTAAAAGTCATTTGACCTCAACAAGTTTAACTAGTTCAGTTACCAGGAGACTCAAAACGGCTTCACAAATGAAGTTGTACTGTACATATCCCTCACTTTGTGACGAAAGTGTGTTTTCTTTGCAGTCAATTATTGTATCCAGATCCACAGAATGTGGGTATGAAACCGGAATAACATTCATCAAGTTTTAGCCCTTTAAATCATAAAACAGGCTCATTTTAACCCCCTCCCTCTCTCTCTCTCTCTCTCTCCCATAAATATATATATATATTACTCATTAGAAGGCAATTGTGCTTTGGAAGGAGGGTTGGAGCGAACTAAACAGCCTAGACACTGGCGTTGACGTAGATGTGTATATTTATCTTGAAACCGGTATCTGACAGTCAAGTTAAAACTAGGGTTGTAAACTTTCTTTGAAGAGAAATATCCATCAAAATTTGCAGCATCAAAGTATTTGGGTAAGAGACAAACAGAAAATATGGTATAATGGAGAAAATTCCATAGTACTTTAAATTCGTATATACACCAGAAAATAAGAAGATTTACAATTACAAATACTTACAAAAAAGATTGGAAATTTTGGTTCAAGCAATTTCAGGTCTTGCATTATGTAACTTACCGATTGCAGCGAGGACTTGCAAATAATGGAAAATACATTATTTTCAAGATGAGTAACGAAAGATTATTAGGAATTAATATGCAATAGCCTATTATAAATAAACTCTCAATTATACCAGATTATCATGTAATGTAAAGTATTGTTTCATTGCATCTTACGATATAAATGTTAAGCCTGTGTTAACTAATTAATGCTGTGTATGTTAATTAATTCAGAGATGTGGAATTAAGTAAGATGTAGAATTCGGAGAAACTATTTTTTTCACGAACGTAAAACTCGCGTTATCCACGAAGCAGTTACTTTGATTTCAATCTAAGACAGTTCCGGTTCACAGACTACTTGGAACAAGTCACTGTCTACTGTTAATAAACAATAGGAACACAAGAATCGCTCCCGTTGTGTTTTTTTGGGCGTAAAAACAAAACATGACACCTGGGGGAGTATCTAAAGAGCATCCTATTTTTCAACGCACAAAGGACAATATTTTTTAAAACTATATGTACCTATTAAATACGTCATAGGATTATTTAAATATGTAATTTGTTGTTTTGTTTTATTATGTTGAGTTCATACCATTTCAAACTGAACTAGATCATGAATATTATTTAGAAATACTATGACCAAACCTAAAGTACATATGAGCGGTAGATATTCGATAATTCCGAGACCTAGAAACGTGATAAAGTATCGTGGATTATACCCTTGTATATTTGAACTTAAACATTATCACATTGCAAGGTGTCAAATATACATATATGTTCAAATATCTGTTTATTATATACTTACCATGAGAAATGATTGTGAATTATAGCATTCCTAACAGCTGCTGCTCCTTCTGCTTCATATCTGATGTTCAAAACAGGAACATCCTCGTACATACGATATTGTGTATCTGCTACTCTTCTATTGCGTAAATAGTCATGAAGAATGGCATCATCAGGTGGATCTTATTCATTGGTTTGTCTTGCAATATTGTGCAAAACTGTACAAGCAACAATAATAACCATAGCATGGTCCACTGTTGCACGCAGCCCCATTTGTAACACCGGGAAACGTCTTTTCCAAACTCCATACTGTCTTTCAACAGTATTCCTTGTCTTTATATGAGCCCTGTTGTAGTTATTTTCTGCAGGTGTCACAGGATTTAGTAACGGAGTCATCATATATTTTTTTAGCGGATAACCGTTATCACCCAGAAGAAGTAATCCATCCGGAATTCTGCCTGTCTCAAACTGCATTCGATTTTCACAGTTCTGGAAAACAATACTGTCGTGCACGCGACCTGGCCAACGTGCCACAATATCGCGAATTAAAAGTTGTGAATCACATATTGTCTGAACGTTCAAAGAAAAATACCCCTTTCTATTTCTAAACATTTCACCTTCATTGCCACCAGGGGACTGTATCGCTATATGTGTACAATCAACAGTACCAAGCACACCAGGAAATCGAGC
>JAGDQP010061066.1:0-12102 GCA_022664845.1 Lepisma saccharinum
AGCGAGCAGTGAATGAGTAAACAGTATGTGTGTTACAATGTTTTGATTCAGTTGTTCCCTAATGCATTTTATGTCATAGACAAAGGTTTCCTTTGAGTTCCTCTTAGCATCTGAGCACATAAGAGTTTTGTAAAGTGTGTTCCAAGCATAGTGAATAAGCAGAATAAGCAAATCAGTGTCACTTGTTCGGATGAAGAAGTAATCACAGCTGGTGTGACAGCGATAGCTATGATATATGGGAAGAAAAAGGAAGAAAGTTTGAATGATGTTCTCTTTCGAATTTTCACTCAGAAAGTAACAAACTCATTAACACAACAAAAACCAGAGACTTTACCTCCAACTCAAGATGCATTGCCTTTCACTGTAAAAGAGTGTATCATCATCAGGTCCAGTCTTGGCTAGGAAATGATCGAAACTCGCTGAATATTCTTTGAATGTTATATTTTAACAAAATGTTCTTCCATTTGAATTACAAACATCATTCCAGCAACCTTTGCTAAGGCGCACGTGACGATGGCATGCGTTCCGGCCTGTGATTAACCTAAAATGTAGTTCTCAGTTACCTACAATTGGCCGCAATTAGTATAAATCGTATACATTGTGTACAATGTGATTAACTTAACAACAGCCAAGAGGAAAATCTTTGACGGGTCACGCGTTGGTAGGAAAATGCATAAACTTTCAGATAACTTCTAAATTCCATTATGGAAGCCATTTTACAATATGGCGACCTTATGACAACAGTGGCGTTGGTAAACTTTATTCCATCGTTTTTATCACATTTTCTTTCTTTTTTAATATGAAACAACTGTAAGACTTTTTATTCCAGTTTGTTTGCTGCTGGACCTTATTTTTACCCGACTATAATGGCATCTTCAACTTAGATCTGTCCGACTCCTTCCCACTTCCTTTCCCTGCCTTATCCTCGCCTGAGACATAGATTCCTTGTGACTATAAAAATGCAAATTCTAACTTGCCATGAAATCCAATATCAAAACAAATTATTTCTTTAATGGGCATCCCAACGTCCATCATTAAAAAAAATGGGACCAAAAAAATTTCTGACAAACTTATGGTCATGAAGAGTAAAGTAATCTTTCCCAAGTGGAAATAAAACAACCAACACAAGGTTTCGGCCTTGGTGTTGCGGAGATCTTAACGCGCTCATTTTCTGCGCGCGTGTTCATGAGTTCAATTTCCATTCAAGAGTTAATCCAAGTATTTTCAACGTACGTGTGCTACAGGGGTTGGACTTCCGTGTGCTGTCTGGGTTGGGTTGAACTATTTACGCACTTTAAAGAAAATACATACAAACCATAACAATATGTCCAAAAGAGTCCAGTTTACTTTGTTTGCTTAAAACCAACACCTTTGTTGAATGAGGTTTCTCCACAATCAATAAAACTATGGACATAAGACAAGGCTAAGCTTCAAGTGTGATATTAGTTTCAGAAATAGATTTTCACAAAACATGTTTGGAGTCTTACAATTTCTCAAAACCAACTCCTTAGCTATGAAGTAGATCTCATGGCATGGTACATGGTTTACTGCTTTAGCTCAGTTTAGTGACTTAGCAATGTTGAATTACTCATTGTGATACGTATAAGAACTAACAATTAAAATTTATTATTATTATCATAACGGCATGATATTTTAAGTGCCCCTCTTTGGGCTTCAGAAAAATTGGTCACCATATTTGTACAGAGCGGAGCGGAGGAGACCAAGTTGAAAGCTGGACATTTATGAGTCACACAGATTTTTGGAGGGACAGACGGCGTTAAAAGGGACTGCCCGGCAGAAAGTGGGACTTTTCGTGACTTTGGACTAGTGCTCGAACCTCTAAAAAAATTGGATGGACGTTCGCTGGGATCGTTCCCAGGTTCTTCCGATTGCTAAGCAAATTACGCTCTACCACTGAGCCACGGCTGCTTGGTAGCATTGTCTCATATCCAAAACAATTGGAAAATAAATCCCTTGAGTTCATGTAAATCAAAGGTACAGTCATCCTTTTAAAGTAAAAGAGTAAACTAAAAAAATCGAGACTAACTAATAAACAAAGTAATTTGTAAACAAGGTTTATAGTCGCACGGTGGAATTCACCAATCTTCGTTAAGAATAGATTAATTGTTAAGGAAATTTACAACCTTAGAGAAATATTATACAGTAAACTCTCGATTTAACTGGCATCGATTCTGTTGGACCTCGGATAAAACGAACAATATTTCGTGGCTTTTCTTGCACCTACATATTCAGTAACCTCCAGCGAGGGATTTTCAGTTGGGGCGGGGGGGCTGTAAAGTCAAAATTGGGAGAGTGTAACTGAATATTTGCGCGGTTTATATCAATTTTTGACTGTAACAATTTTACATGGTTGGGATGTTCCGAAGTTTTTGGTGTTCCGAAGAATTTGGGGGTGACACCCCCACAAGGGCGTCTGACAGTCACTGGCTTCAGCTATCGAGTAAGTTGTGCCAATGTTACCGATTTGTAGATTTCATCCAAGCAAACAAAAACAATACTAAATGTTTATTATATCTAAAAG
Organism: Lepisma saccharinum; assembly: GCA_022664845.1. Taxonomy (NCBI): domain Eukaryota; kingdom Metazoa; phylum Arthropoda; class Insecta; order Zygentoma; family Lepismatidae; genus Lepisma; species Lepisma saccharinum. Next base: position 2,543 of record JAGDQP010061066.1, read on the forward strand.
AATGTATAAAACATTTTGTTATTATAAAATCGTTTCATTACAGTGCTAATATTAATAAAAACTCCGAGTGGCCCTGACGTTCTCCCGAGCCCTTACCGTATTCGTTCACTGACGATGAACTATTCACTTACTCGGTATTCACTTACCGACAGCGTCGGATCATAACAGTAAATACGGTCGTAATTGCCAAATTCTATTTTTTATTCACTTTTCCTGTCAAAAACGTTTTTATATTATCAAATCTATTATAATAAGTGTCTTATGCCTTGTTAACATTACTAACGTCTTTCCATAGTTAAGGTTAACTCGAGTTCATTTTAATAATGTAAACGGTAGTTACTGTTAACGCTGGTTTCAAATTTAAGTAGCGTCAACTTACGACGGTTATCTTGCGACGTTAGTAAGAAACGGCTGTCTAAAAACAAGTTAGTCATTAGGAGAGGCTCACTTCGTGAGTTTATTTCTTTCTTTATTGGAATATATAGTATCCTAGTGGTGCGTATCACTTTTAAAATGTAAAAGAATGACGGCAGAACTAATCTACAAAATGTGACGCTACAATCAATTCATTTCTGTTCATTTTTTTATAATTTAAACATCTACCGTTTAACAAGCAGATTCTTTACTCTACGGAAACCTCTTCATGTTTCTTTACAGACAGTCGGTAGTCTGAACGCAAGTTAGTTTTACTCGTAAATCTTACCATCGTAAAATGTTAATAATCTAAACAAGGCATAAGGAAAGATTATTGGAGGTTACGGAGGTGAGATTCGGTTATTTTGTTCTCATTATCTTTGATAGGACGCCTCCATTTTAAACGTTATCTTATGACCGTCTTTAGTATTATGATCGGCGTGTCTTAGTGATGGTTGTTGAAACACACAATTAATTCATTAAACATATTTCACCAAGTTTAACGTCAATGAGCGCATTCACGGGACTAAGGTAGCGATAACAGAGCATTTTAGTCGTATTGGTTGCTACTTACATGTAAACCAATAAGATTCAAGTGCTCTCTGTTAACGCTTAGCGGCAATTTAGTCCGTCGAATGCACACAATGTTCACACAGCTCAGCTCATTTATTTTGAAAGTGTCAAAGTGATCTAAACATTGAGGGGTAAGATGGCGGCGAAGTAGAAGAAGGCTGCTAAAATCTTCTGTGCATTTTTTACAATATTCCAAAGTTTTTTCGACCTTTCCTTCAAGTAACCAATAAATAACTGACCTTAAAACATCAATTATTAAGACTGTTAGACTGCAAAACTGTATTATATTACAAATATTATAAAACAGCAATTAATAAAACGAAAGCGCAATGGATGGGCATAATTAGCTAGTGACGCGCTAGATTATAAAATACGAATACGATCTAAACATCAAAATGGTGAGCTAACTATTCGGACATAATTATGTTGAGGCCTTGTATTTATACTTAATTTAATTAAAACAGGTTGACAAAACTACTGTAAAATAACACAGCAAGCTTTACAGTTTCAATGTTCTAACATCATCTTCCTCGAGATTAGGGCTGATTTTAATTAAAGCTTGCGATTTGGGTGAATAGCCAATTGAACCACGTGTTACGACTACCTCACAATAAAGCATGCAATAAAACACTTGTTTCATTTGGTTATTCACCCAAATCACAAGCAAGGTTTCATGAAAATCAGCCCTAAACTTTAGAAAGATAATGTTAGAACATTGAGGGCCATATTTATGGATCACCTCCAAGAGGTGGGTGGCTCCCAGGAATATATAATTTCAATGTCCCTGGGACCCACCCACTCTTGGAGGTTATTCATAAATATGGCCCTGAAACTGTAACGCTTGCTGTGTGTTTTTACAATAAAGTTAAGTGTTGTAGTCTTGTCAGTTGTCAGCTTGTTTTCATTAAACTAACGATTCGTAAAATTCTTAACGATGGTTGGTAAAACTCACCAAAATATTTTATCTCTGTCTCAATAATAAACTTTGTTGTCTGAGGTGTTAGGCCAGCGTCCTCAACGTCGTGGGTTCGAATCACGCCAGGGGCATGGATGTTTGTGGAAGTTAACGAACACTGCACTCGAGACAGGCCGAATGTTACTAGAAATGACGTGTATTAAATAAAGTTCATCGAAGTTTTAATTGATAATCAACTGGTAAAAACAATCTGATAATGCCAAACTGCGAATGGATTTGAATCATTTGATTCTCTACTTCAATAAGATTCAAGTGCTCTCAATAAGAGTCAATAAGATTCAAGTGTATGAACAGCAGTGCCTTACCACATGTGTTGGATTCCATCCTTGTCTAGGGGAGTGCTAACCCAGGGGGGGGGTCCAGTTCGCCTTCCCGCGGTTTTAGCCGAGAGCGTGACTTTTTGCATGACGTCACCTGACTAACAGGGCAACGAAGTAGGTCTGGCATATGGGAAGCTCTAGGCATTAACATAGAGTAAATACGTCGTATTTACTCTACGGCATTAATGAAACATAAGAATTAGGAGCGTGCAAGTTTGCTACACACGTTGTTGTAAATAAGGAATTTATAAGGATTGAGTAAATACGTTGAAATAGTATGTAAAGTACTTTCGAAAAACATTGTTTTCATTACTTTTTGTGTTTTAGCTTAAAACCCGCAACACGGGAGAAAGGTAAAAAAAATACTGCTGCTGTTTTTTCTTTCCCAATACTTTTTCCATATTGTTTATTGGAAGCTGTATCAATAATGAATGCATATTATGTGCGTCTTTAAAAACAATTGGGTGGCTCGGCGTGAAAATATGGTAAAAACTAGCAGAAAATTTTCAGTTTCTCAAAGCAAAGACTAATTGTCGTCAGAATGTGAAGGAGTTTGCTGAATTCTTAATTTTATTTATGGCCTTTCTTAAGGCACCACCCCTGCATTTGCATGATGAAACAGGTAAACCCAGGAAAACCTCAGATAGGATGGTTAGCCGCGTGGGGATCGAACCCAGGTTTCTACCTACTGCCGCTCCAAAGTCCGCGACGTTCCCGTCTGTAGATGCTCTTCCTTATTTCTTTACACGTACTGTAAATTACTACAAATTACATTGTCATCACTACAGACTTTAAGGTGGCTCAGTTGGTAGAGAGCTCACCTCTGGTCCAGTGGGTCGTCGGATCGATCCCTGATCATGCCGTGTGGGCTTTGTGGTGGATAAACACCGTGTGCGTAGGTTTTCTCGGGGTGTTCCCATTTTCTTCATTCCACCAATTCATCCCATTATCATCCATACGACCTGAGTCATAGTTGCCTAAAGGACTTAAAATAAATTCAAAATTCACAATGAATGTGTTCATAACGTTGGTTAATCACTATGATAGTTCTAATGTGAATCACCAAATCAATACCGATTGTTCTGGTAATCTGAGACAAAAAAGTGGTAGTCACCACCAACAGGCATAAATCATGTCCAAAAGGGGACCCAGACCTCATGGTTCAGGCGGTATCGTCGCGGACTGCCGAGAGACAGTGGGGAGAAAAATGGGTTCGAAGTTATCGAACTGGTGCCTTAAGTTTTCCAGTGTTTTCCTCAGTTTCACCAGCCGAGCGTCGGGATGGCATCTTAAGAAAGGCACTGGCCGATACCTTCCCAATTTTTACCCTGCCCCATCCTGGCCTGAGCCGCAGATGCTAAAAGACCTTAAAATAAAATTCCCTTGAATTCAATAATGCCCAAAGGCCATAAAAATTCCATAATCAATTCTCTGTCAATAATTATTACTTATATCTAGTCGCAGGTTAACTCAACATAAGTCCTTACAGCTAAAAGGACCTTACCGTCGATAATAGTTGAATATAGATTATAATTTTCATATTTTAATTTAAATGGATTAACTCTTGCTAGTCAGCTCTAATGGTCTAGGCGGTAGTTTCGTGGGCAATGGATAGGCATAAGAGTTCGAACCCCGCGGCAGACCATCCTGACTGAGGATTACCATAGTATGTTTTACCATGTAAATGCCGGGATGGTACTTTATGTAAATCCCTGGCCGATACATTACTCACCCTCGACCTTTCACATCGGTACCTGAGCCAAAGTTGCCGAAATCCCATAAGTAAACTCAAATTCAAATTACGGACACAATTGTAAATTAAGAATTACAGACCGCTGTTAAAATTTATAACAGTTACAAAATATGAAAAATAGGTTTAACTGAAACTCTAACCTAGAAAAGAACCTGAAGTATTTGAAATTGAGATGTTTTTAATGAATTTTTTTTGTAACCGAGGTTTTGAGAAGTTACTAGAAACTTGATAATTGCAGAATTTTTAATCTGAATAGTGACGTATATAAAATCACTAACAGCTCAACATAAGAGCAGGAAACCTTAAAAATATTATTTCTGGTCGAATTTTTAAAGCTTGGAGTATATTCGTTTAATTATTTTATTGAATTATGTAACCAAGTTGTTGCGAGAGCTATACATTCAATGCTGTGCATGCGACAGTATGGCTGATTGTGTAGCCTGTCTGCCTCTGCTTGCTAGTCAGATGACGTCACGCGCTCTCAACCAATTCCAGCAAAGCAGCGAACTGGACCTACCTTTCTCCTAAGATATTTACCTACCTTGGTGCTAACCGTCTCTCCTTTCATACAACACAATCTTCTCACGCGGCGTCTGAACATATATATATTATTTTCAACAGAGTAAAATAACATCGTCTGGGGGTGTATACATATATTCCTTATAAAATTTACTTCTACTTTTACGTCTTTTGAAACTTGGTTTCAATATTGTTTTAATTGTTTCGTTGTATCTGTATATTTAATTACTTGTGGAAACAAATACATTTCTTTGACCTCTGAAAGGCATAAAAGCAGTGTTGCAAATTCAGTCATGTTGTAGCTAAATCTACCAATTTTATATACGACCGTAAATATCTGAAAGGCAAGATAATTTTTTTTTGATATTCCTATTCTTAGTTCTTCGTATTCAGTTCTTATTTAAAACAAATTTTTTTTTGCTCTTGTTATTTTTGTTTTTACTTCATGCAGCAATGAAGATTCATCCAAGATAGATGGGTTGGGTATAGAAATACAAAACTTGGGTCAATTATATCGAACTTTATGGGTTACATCTACACAAGTCCCGCTAATGTGTCCGCTTGTTACCAGCAGGATAAATTTATGTTGAGGATAAAACATCCCGATAGCATTTACGCGTTCTACAATCCATTTTCATCTTCCCTAATACTATCTGGAAGATATTACTTGGAAGTCGGGCAACATCGGAAGCATATCTGACGCTCGCGTTCATTTCGTATCTTTGTTTATCGAAATATGTTGTAGTTTAGTGATGAATGTTGCTAAATGGTAGGGAAGAAGCAGAGTAGAATATAGACAACCAATCTACACAATGATACATCTATAATAAATACATTTGTGTCGATTATTTCATAATTTAAATCTCTGTGCCATCCAGGCGTTGCCTTAGTACAATTATTCCCAACAGATGGCAGAGCATTATTGAGCTTAAATTCTGTGTGGAATTTCTCACTAGTAAGAGTTTTGTTTAAAACAAATAAAACCATTAATGGCTGAGTTATAATTTATATTGAAATTGACTTTGTAACTATGTTTTTTATCAAACCTATTCTATAAAAGATAAGATAAACAACAACTCGTGCAGAGTGTTTTACTGACTTAGCTTTTATAAATGAGTGAGTATGAAGCTTGACAAACATCTGACATGGAAACCTCATCTTCAATATGTCACAACAAAATCATACAATCGGCTAAACTTGCTACGCAGACTCACCGGCACTTCATGGGGTCTTCGTCCCTCTACAGTTTTAAATACATACAAAGTCTTTCTCCGACCAATACTGGAATACGGACACACGGCCTGGATAGGTGCAGCAGCATCCTATTATGAAAAACTTAAAATTCTCGAGAGACATGCACTCCGCATAGCATATCGCATAAAACTACCGAGTCCCACCCGTGAATTATACCAACGAATGGATTTTCTACATATTCTTTACCACCTAGAACATCTCCGCCAGAAATACATTCGTACCCGCTTGCACCCTGAACACCCTCTATTGACAGACACCATCAATCTCAACGCTGCTTACGACATAGCTACGCCGAATTCTCATACTCCTCTCTCCCTCCTTTTCACAATATATCACTACACCTTACCCCCTAATGACCCCGATGTACCTTTGACCAATTCCTACCGACTTGACCCACCTCCACCATTCATCATACCATCAGTTGCACAGTAAACCTATTGTTTTAACAGGGCACCCAATGTCTACATCAATGCCCCGTGTTGCCCCGGGGCGAGAAGATAACCTGCATCTGTTAGTCTAACATTACCTAAGTGATTGTGACGTCTTTATGCATCGCACCTCATCAATTACAAGACCAAATGATTGTGATCAAAGATCACAATGACTAACATTGAAATAATAAAGCAACGAAAATGATGAAATTTTTAATAAAGCAATAAATAAAGGATTAAGAAAACACCTCCTAGACCAACTCCCATACTACCTATCCCAATTCCTTATCGCCACTTTCCTAATAGAGGGCATAACCCTCTGGTAGGATACTAGCCAGAATGGCTAGTTGTAAAAAAAAAAAAAAAAAAAGCTACTGCTCATAACTAAACCTAGCTCAACTTTGGAAGGTTAGCGTGCTTCCGAGGACCCAGTGTAGCATACGCACAGGCGAGAAAGGCACGTGTACCGCCAGATTGAGATCGACGGCAATTTTCATTGTCGGAGGGCGAAGTTAGCTAGAGATAGCAGTCATTGCACGAAGACTGATCATCTCATCAACCATTTTTATTCTTGTTTTTCTGCTTTTTTCTCCCACCATTTCACGGGCTTCGGCCCCGGGACTGACAGACAATATGGCGGACGGCTATCACAAGGGACTTCCTGCTCAGGTTGACACTCCTACACCCGGCGCATGGCAAACGGCTCAATATTCCAGAAATTCTAGAAAAGAAACCAAAACTGATCAACGCTCCCGTTCACGCACTCCTATTCGTGGTTCTACAGGATCTACTAATCATCCAGATTCACCACCGACAAAGAAACAACATATACATCAAGGGAACGAGACAGAGAACGAATCTGACGCTATGATCACTGAACAAACATCATCAACCGTATCACCTATCGCTTCCGAACAACTCTGTACATTCATGCTCAGTAATTATGATACTAAATTCCAGAACTCAAAACAACTTCTAGCACAACTTTGCAAATATGTTCCTCGCAAGCTTATCAGTCAGATCATTCCTACACGAAACGGCATGCTTATCAAATCATCTGATCCAAATCTTGCATCATTCATCCGTAACAAACATAGCTTTGAAATTTTCGGTAAATCAGCCACTATGACCAGTCTCACTTCACAACGCACCAAACAACCACCACCACCACGAAAACCACCAATGTTATCAGTAGTCATCTGCGGTGTCGATCCAACTTGGACGGAAGAAGAGATCACTGAGGAACTACGTCAGGAGGAATATGAATTCACTAAAGTCATCCGCATAAAATGCAATTCTGGCCCTACCTATCTAGTTCGAATTCTCACCACATCCCATGAAACTATCAATGATCTTTTAACTTTAGGAGCCTACATCTATCGTAAACGACACAGAGTAGAACCGTCACGGACTGCACCACCTATTCCAATCCGCTGTGAGAAATGCCAAAGCTATAATTCACATCCAACCCATCAGTGCACCAATCAGCCTAAATGCGGTTTCTGTACAGGTCCACATTCAACACGTCAATGTCAGAATATGCAACTACCTCCTAAATGCTCGACTTGTCACCAACCACATCCTACCTATAGTTATCAATGCAAAGCTAGACCACCACCAGAACCTGAAAAACCTGATCTCATCGTACCACTCAAAGTCTCCGACCAAACTCTCGAACCCGAAACCAACATCGAAAAACATCCTATCTTAAATCAACCTCTCACTATCGAACAAATGCTATCTTTCATCACTTTGACCTTACAGAATATTCAACCTGCTCATCGACCTCATATTCTTCAACAAGTTCAAGCAGCTGCAAAGCAAGTTTTTCAAGTTACATTCCATGCAACGTACTCGGGTCCATATGTGCATTTTGTTACCGTACCACCGAAACAATCTACCTGATCATCTCAACCAATTCACCGTTCACTTTATTATGGATTTAGTTATATTATTTGTAAATATCAGCTCACTCATCCAACATAAGCCTCTTTTCGAAACACTCTTACTCGAAGAAAAAGCCAACGCATTCCTCCTCAACGAAACCCATCTCACTTCTCGATCATCCTGCAAAATTTCTGGTTATCGTCTTCATCATCACGAAAGCACCATACCTGCATTAAGAGCCAATGGCGGAGTAGCACTAGGACACAAACCTAATATACCACATCGTCTCCATCACGTCCCTAATATGCAACTACCTGAACATCTCATAAGCACACTCTACTTCAAGAATCTCTATATCACGTTAGTTACAATCTATGTACGCCCTGGTCATCCCATACCTTTGCCATTCTTTCAATACATTGCTGACAATTTCAGAAGCTATATCATTATGGCCGATATAAACATTCATAGCCGATCTGACCGTCAACGCACCCAATTTACCACATTTATCAATACATCTACCAACGGACTCCTACAGCCACTCCCTAAACCTACCCGACCAATTTCACAAACAACACCCGATATAGTCATCCTCTCCCCCAACCTCACCAACCGTACCAACATTGAGGTTCTGGATACTGTAGGCAGTGATCACATTCCTATTAAACTCACCATCCACCGCAATCCCACACCTCAACCTACACCTATTCCCCAACGCACAAATATCCGCTATGACCTCGCCGATTGGAATAACTACAGGAGCTACATCACCAGCCATCTACAGAACGCTCAGGAACCAACTACAGAAGATGAACTATACCAAACACTGGAGAATATCATCACCACTCTTCAAACAGCCTCAACTCATTATATACCTACTACAAAATCCTCACCTCACCGACCAAAACTCCCTCCTCAATACCTCATCCTCATAAGACGATCAAGACAGCACTTCCGAGACTATGTTAGAACCCGTAATCCAGCGTCACTACATCTACATCGACAACTTCAACGGACTGTACATAACTACCTGAAGGCCTACAAGCTTCGGCAGTGGATTAAACCTGCAACCAACTAAGAGATACTGCACATCCAACGAAGTTTTGGAAACGCTTCAATACTCTAACTGGAAAGCGTACTGCCACAATATATCCGCTGCTCCAGAATAACCAACCACTACAGTCAGATCAAGATAAAGCGAACGCTTTCGCCACTCATCTTCAGGAGATATTCACGCCGCCGAATACCGTCATCGCTAGAAATCACCCTGTTCATCGCATCAACCTCAACGCACCAGACCTGCAGCCTAACGCTGAACATCAGATAAACGTAGAGAAGCAACTTACGTCACCAATCACGGTCCTGGACATCACCACTACAACAGCTCACAAAAGAAATACCGCTCCTGGATTGGACGGTATCACATACCGGCA
>JAGDQP010061068.1:0-12102 GCA_022664845.1 Lepisma saccharinum
GCAAAAGAAAAGAAGACAGAAGTCTAAAGGAAATTTGAACATGGGTTCTTTAGTCAAATATCCTGCGTAGTGTGTTATAATTATGTTGGTGGAATCCCGAAGATATACACTAAGTTGATCCCAGGACTTACGACATAATTTTAATGATTTATATAATTGTCAATTAAGGTTAGGAATTCCCATTCACTCAAAATATTTCCCATTTCTACCAAAATAAGAACTGAGAAAATGGTGGCAGCAAGGTCCTGATCAACATTGCATGCACATCTACGATAAGAAACAGTTTTCTCATTCTGTGCATGTGCAGAACTGAAAAAAAATATGCAGATAATCATACGAAAAATCTGAGTTTCCCTCCATAACAGTGAAACAACATGAAATACTAAAAATTCTCCGAGACTTCCCGGAGAATTCCTAGAAACATTAACAAAATTTTTAACAGTGTGACAACAGTTTACTTACTGTGAACTTTTGTACAGTACAAGGAAATAATCAAATACACATAAATTGAAATTATCATTTATCGAATTCTACAACCACACGAATCAATTAGTTTACAATACTGCTCTTGACTGATTAAAAGAACCAATTTAAAGGTATGTATAAGAGTTGCACGTCCATACATTAAAGCAAAAAGAAAAGAATGAAGTGTGTTCCCGCTAGGCGCTACTTTCAAATACGAGTAGTGTATTGAGAATCTTAAAAACTTAAATAAGCACATTGGTATTTGAAATAAGCCGTGTTATCAGATTAAAATGTCTTTCCAGCAATCCTAGCAAAGCGTAGCTTAATAGATAAAAAATAACTTTACTGTGTCTAAGGCATTACTACGTACAATCGTCTATTCCCTCTACGTCCGTCTGTTGATAACTTTCGACTGAGAAACTTTTAGGGCTACGAAGGTTGTTGAGTTATTGTTGGAGAGGTCTCGGAGAAACTTCACCAACGACATATATAGATAACCCAAATTTGACGCTCGCTCCGCCTCACTTGATTTTTATAAAAGCAACACTGCTTTTATCGAATGTATAGGTATATCTACGTGCTTTATTGTCCAGAATTTCCTCTGCATAAACTATGAAGTTGCTATGGGAAACTATGGAACATTTAGACTACAGCAACATGTGCTGGGAAGCCTTATACAATCGCTATGTTTGTCTGTCGACATCTTCAAATCAGAAATTATCAGAGTTACGAAGATAGTTGAGGTGTCTCGCGACTGAGCTCCGACTTGCTTGTTTCCATGTACTTAGAAATATATATTGTCACCATCTTTTCTATGGTACCGGTTAGTGTTCCAAAAACTTTCCCATATTTTAAAAATATAATAAGTACATGCTATAAGAAAAGATTTATATTATAATTTAGACAGTTTGGCTTCTTGACGTATGCTTTACAGTCTTTACGGCATCAGTCTAGCAGAGGCTTATAAATGGGAGAGTGTCAACAGAAGTAAAAGATGAAAAGCATGGGGATGAAAATTTGCAGAAGAAAATAAATGACTGTATTTATCCGTTCCCGAAACAATTTCACATTTGTATTATTGTTGTAAGATAACAGAAAATAGTTTGGCACTGATAACTGATTACTTAAATTACTCATAATCATATTTTAAAACTACAGTATAACATGTTAAATAAAATATATCAGAATGAAACTAATTGTTACGAGACTTCTTCTAGTGTGAAACAACATAAAAAAAAGCATTAAATTAATATTATCGACATTAATGAAAATAAAGTTTATAGTCTCGATTGAGACGAGAGTCTCTAGAGGTAAGTCTCGGCCTCTTCTCGAGTCTCAATATAGAAGTCTCGGTCTTGGTCTCGTCTTGAGCAAGTATCGGTCTCGTCTCGATTACTGAACCTTAGGCTCGTTCTCGGTCGGTCTCGAATTCAAGACGAGACCAAGATCAGTCTCGGTTACGATGCCTAATAAGTACTGGTATTGCGTTTGTGGTTTTATTCATTCACACCTCGGGAATCACGGGCCACTAAATATTTACCCATTGACATTCTTTGAATAATCGACAAGACACAAATTAACACCATAAAAATTTGGTACAAGAATACGCGAATTGGAAATAATACCAATATGTTGGAAGTATAAAATCAATTATCGCACAGTAAAAGTTTCGTAATGCATACTGACAAAAGGAGTGTATATACTTAAATGGTAGAAGAAAAAAAAAACAAGTACAGCCTGAGGTTCCATTTGTAGGCAACAATTGAAATCAGACCATCTACAGAGTTCAAATTCGATTGAAAAGTGAATTTCTGAATGTTAATAATCTACTGTTGAAAATTGGACTCAGAGAAGAAAATCCCACGAGGCTGAAACTGGATTTTCATTAAGCAGAGGCAGTTTCACAAAGTAAGAGTGAACGAAACAAGGGGGAGAGAGAGAGAGGGAGAGAGAGAGAAAGATCATAAAAGAAGAGGGAACAGAGGGAGAAAGCATGAAAAACGCAAGATAAATGTTCGTGGAGAGGAAGAAACGAACACAAATAATGTGTATGCATTGGATTCCAGTTTTAGACAGACAACGAATATTTCGTCGTGTGTGATTCTATTATTTTCTTTCTCCGAACGTACGAAGCTAGAATGAAAATATCCATAATCCAGGAAAACACTGATTGACGTCAACAAGAGGGATAGAGTAGGAACGAGAGAAAAGAGGATTATTTCCCAAAATTATAATCGCCTGAGTAATTAGAAAGGAAGTACAAATAATTTAGTGTAAAATGAAGGAAACCAACACACACACACAGAGAGAGAGAGAGAGAGAGAGAGAGAGAGGGAGAGAGAGAGAGATGTAAAAATCCGTACTTCAGAGAAAATAAGGAACATACCTGGACGAACACAATGGATTCACTTTAATTGCGTATTACAATTGACATAAACTGAACTCTGTGTTATGTATCTGTGGTCTGTGCTTTTGTAAACAGTCATAACTTATTAAGGAGAATTATATTAGTAGAAAAAATATTCTTTAATAATATATACACAGAAATCACAATTTGTTTTAATCCTATTATGCATGAAAGCTTCTAGTGTTTTTTGACATGTACTTTTAGATCTATTTGAAACTAGAATGAGAAAGCACACTGGCTACACTGTGATAAGAGAAATCAGCCATTGGAAGATCATTGGAATATACATAAACAATATATGTATTCTGGGAGGACATAGATAATGTTTAAAAGTAATAACTACTACTTCATGAATAATGAAAAGAATAGCTTTAAGTATACATTACACGATCAGAATTTCAACCAAAAGTACAGTTAAATTACACCAACTTTGGTAACAACAATCTTCAACATAGTATATCTGAATAAACTGGTAACTAGATGGATGAAAAGGTCGTCAGAACTGTCCTAAATATCTATTACAGGACAGGAACTTTAATAGAGAAATGGAAAATACAATAAGTTTTTTTTCTTACCAAAATTATTGATAAACTTTTGTTTATACGGTAAGCCAGTAAAGATGATTGTTGTTGCTTAACCCTACAATAATATCTATATTACATATAGACAAAGTTACTTATTGTCAGTGAGATCATTATTCATTTTGGAAACTATCCGTGCATCAAAAAGGCATAACAACATTGCACAAATTATACGAACAAATGTTAATATGATAAGTAAATAATCGAAAAATGTCGTTTTCTTTAGAAGAAAAAAAAAAATAAATCTTTGCACGTTTTATTATGCTTTCATTAATACTAAACCGCATTTGAACCATTACATGCAGCTTCTGATTAAGATTTTTAAAGAACAACAACTTATCGGGCGATAGCAATTCAAGCAAAACGCCGTAGCTCAATTGATAAAGTATTCGGTTTATATTCGGAAGGTCCTAAGTTTTCGTACATCAACTTGCCATCCTAATGTTTTCCAGAGCTTTGTTCGGTCACACAAGGCTAACACCGGAATGGTACTTTCAAACTAGGCCCTGGAAAAATTATTTTCACATCTTCTCCTTTAACCTACCAAGGCCTAAGTCAAAGATATATAAAGGGCGATATAAAATCCCTGAGTAGCTGTTTTTGAATTATCCTCTTTATCGCTGGTCCGTATGCACCCGTTTATTACACGTTTTTTATTAACTTACTCTGTAATCATGTTTCATCTCTGGTGTAAATCTTGCAACGTTAATTTAATCCATTTCCCAACGTCATACAATGATGAAATTTTACACAGCGACGTAAGTCAGGCGACAATACAACATCTCATTGTTATGTATATATTTTAAAAACATATTTTAATATTTTGTTATTACAGACTTTTTATCCTAAAATAAATACTTGCTTGCATCGTGGCTGGGTTTGGCTGGTTAAAGAACACTTTAGGACCACAAAATATTAGCTGGAGAAAAAAGTGTGAACACCGAAATAACCCGAAAAGAATAATAAATAAAATAAATTGTAAAAAAAGATTTAAAAAAATAATTAAAAAGGATTTTTTTAAATAAATTAAAAATAATTTTAAAAAATCACGCTTTTTTAAGCAAAGAAAAATTGACTAAAAAGTAAAATATGCTAAATTTATGAATTTTAAAATAAAAGTGTGGGTGTACTTAGATATTATGGTTTTATCATAAGGTAACCAAGAGCACCCACGCGTTTATTTTCCGATTCATAAAATTATTATTTTTTAACTTTTAGTCCATTTCTCTATGCCTTCTCTTCTCTGGTGTTACTCTCTTCACCTACATCTTCTCCACAAGTCTCATTTCTACTGAATTCTATATCAAAACGGACGACGTTGTGGGCGCTTCTAGTTGCACAGCCATCAACAAACCAGTTAAATATACAATTTGAAATATCTCTCCTAGATATTAGATTCCAATCCGGCCCTGCCCCTGAAGGTAGGTGGTTATTCTTCTCTATTTAAGACCACACTGTTATATTGTTCTATTGACTCTTCGAACTTCCCTCCGGTGTCATCTGTATCCGGGCAGTGCCAAAGCGGAGACTTAGCATTGAAATCCCCCTAAATAATAATATCATTATACAAAACTCCAAGTAATATCTCCTCTTTCCTCTTTACGAAGATCTCCCCCGGGATGGAGACTTGACAACATATTGTTATTTTATGTTTTCCCCTTGCTATGTCGACGCAAAAGCGTCCATCTATCCGCATATTTCAGGTGTGCGTGTGTATTCATTTGCCGGTTAAAAATCACCACCGCCACCATTGTATTCGGATCCTCAAGCAGTCTTGTTACGCCATCCAACGGCATATTGATAAATTTCCCTCTATAGATATATGGCTCCTACATACAAGCTCTTCCTTTTCGCAATATTGCCTAATTTCTGCTCTTGCTAATTTGGATCAATTCAAATTAATTTGGGCTACTTTGAAGTTAATTATGGTTGTCGAGTATGGACATAGCAGTCAGGAAACTTTTCCGGATTGAAGACTATTCTCTCGTACGCCATAACAAACTGCCTGTAAACATTATTCATATGGAATGATTCACCCCTCCTCTCGAAGACTTTGCCAATTAGTGTAAGTAAGTACTGTGGATCGGTAGTAAGATAGTAATGTTTTCTTCGATCTTTAGACACAAGTTTACTCTTTATGATCATGAAGAAAGGTAATTCTTCGAGTGACGCTGACAAATGAGTCTCTTAGCGGCACTTTTGTAATGTATAACTAAAAATAACGCTGTAATGATTTGAATAATTAAGCAAAGACCTTTATGTATACAACTAGTTCTGGATCTAAGAACTATAAGCCCGATTTTGATGCTTGAGCTTGCATTTGAAAGCTCTTTGCTATACTAAGAGACAGAATAAAATAGGGTCGGTAGGACCTCCCTGAAACCCCCTAGGGCGGTACGAAAAAATCAAAATTTCACATTTCTGGTGATACCACTGACCCCAGACCATATAGGCGGCAAAAACGTGCGGAATCTTAATCTACGGTTCAATCCCTTTCAAACAATATATAGCGTGTAAAAATCGAGGAAGGGAATCAAAAGTTACGACTTTTTTTTAGCCGAATCACAGAATTTTTAAAAATGATATAAAAGTTTGTCTGCCTTTCTGTTTTAACCCTAAATGGGTGGTACCGGGAGGTTGTGGGCTCGATTGCGGGACCCAACAAGTGGGGGAAAGATCAAAGCTTTTTTTTTTTAATAAGAGTTACCGTTTTCGAGATACGGAGCATACCATGTTCCAAAATCGACCTTTTGTATGAACACTACGCAGTTTTTTTTTTTTTGACAGCCTTACAAATAGGTGATATCAGTATAAAAACACTTTCGTGGTAAAGGAAAGAATTCTACTCACAAAAGAACTTATATCCATTTTGCAAGTGATTTTCTTTGTGTCACTACGGGGGAAGGGGGGATACTAAATCTCATAATTTTATTACAGAGGAAATAATTCCCCCATAGTGACACAAAGAAAATAACTCGCAAAATTGGTATCACTTCTTTTGTGAGTAGAATTCTTACGTCACTGTTTCCTTTACCCCGGAAGTTGTTTTGTATTGATTTTTATTACATTTAGATCACCTGTTCAAAAGCCACACTTTTCCTATTAATTAAATAAAGCTTTATGAAACTCGAACGCAAGTTACGTTCATAAAGTTCGTTGATGTCTAAAAAGGAACACTCAATATTTTTAGCAATTAAAAATCAAGCTTATTCCTTTAACTTTGAAATTCGTTATTGTTATTAGATCACTATCTGATAGGTATAATGCAAGTTAGTGTGGTTGGGAAACTAGGTCAGAAAGCAACAGCAGCCTACTAATAAGTAGATTATATGCAACCCAAATACAGTCAAATATATTTGTTTGCAGATGTATTAGGATACAAACGTGTGGTAATATTTTACATTTAAAAAACTATTTTTACACCTATCAGAAAACTGAAGTCACAATTAATTTAAGTTTCCGCGTTCCCGGCTGTTCATCCCTTTGTCTCCTTATGTCTTTTAGAGTCTATAAGCGAATTTAACGAACCCTGACTATTTTCTTCATTCGTGTTTGAAAGCATCTCCTATTCTGATCTTCAGATAAGTAATAAAACTTACTAAACAACGCAATTACTCTTTAAAATTAATTCTGATTAGCTTCTAACTAGTATGATTATAAGGAAAGTCACGTAAATTGAATATTTACATATGCCTACGTATAATTTGGGAACATGCCTTTTACTTATATTATTTTTAATACAGGCATGTTCCCAAATTATATTATTCATGTTTTACTTATATTATTTTTAATCATGAAATAAACAAAAAAGATTTATTTAGTTCACAGTAATAACAAACTTCTTTCTTTCTATGAATAAATTCTCACTTTCTTTACTGGATATTTTTTGCTCATTCATTTTTGCTTTCTCTCTCTCCTGTTTTACTTCATTGTTCAGTGTGAACAGTCACTGGCGCATGTTTATATTTGAACCAAAGCGATTTGTCATTCTTGTCTCGCTATAGGAAGAAAACTTGGTTAACTTTTACGTGGATATTATCTTCTTCAGGGGAAGAAAAAACTAGAACTTCTGTTGACCCATCCCTCAAGATAAGATTCTTCCCCTTTTTCTCACTCAAGAAAGGAAAAAAAGGGTGTTAGATGCGTGTTTCGATTCTTCTGCTTCTTTTATCTTCATTTTGAACTTCACTTCTAATCAAAAGCGACCTTCTAAAGCCTATTTTCTTTCTTTCCCTCTCTACACTTTTCTCATCTAATCTTTTGGGTAAAAAAAAAAAAGAAGGGAAAATCCCTTTTACAAGGTCGTCAGTGGAAATTTAATTCAGTTTCTTGCCATATTTTAACCTGCGAAAATGTTCGCCTTAGCATATGCCTGCTACGCATGTAGAACATCACCTTATCATCTTCGTCCGTTTTCCTTCTTTTTCGTCTTCTTTGTGCCGTTTTCTTTCTCTTTATATTCTGTTTTCTTCTTTCTCAAGCACTGAAAAATAGAACAGAGTGAATAGAGGAAGCTTAATGTTTACATAATTGAATTGGAGGAAAACAAACTTAATACTCAGCTTAACTTTATCAAAAATAGCGCAGAGGGAAATAATATAATTTGCGGATAACAGTACTAATGTTGTTTGAAGATACTAAGATAGAAGCTGTATTGTACTACCGAGTGAGGTAGCTGACAGATGATATATCGATCGTAATTGTGCGATTTTAAGATATTTCACACATTTCGTTTCACAGAATAACAAGATGGAATCACGTTCTAACGTAAAACTACTCAAACTTCCATATCTTTTTATATAGTTTGTGTGATGTAGTTATATACTCTGCCTTTCGTTTCAATCAATTACTAGATGACTTGATGTTCTTTTCTCTACTGCCTGAGCGTAACAATTCAGTCTTAGCACGTACCGTTCAGGTACTCTGCCTTTCGTTTCAATCAATTACTAGATGACTTGTTGTTCTTTTCTCTACTGCCTGAGCGTAACAATTCAGTCTTGTGTACCGTTCAGGTCACAGTTCTACGATCTAATAGTGTAATTTAAAAATCATGTAGCTCCACTAGAAACGTCATATTTTTTACATATTTTATGTCACTTTTCGTAACAGTGAAGATAGAAAATTGAAACTACGTTCAAAAGAAAAGCAGAAGTGTCTGCTAAAAAATGATCTGAAATTATATTAATAACACTAAATTTAAAACATCTTTCAATTTATGATATGATATTACACGTAAGAAACTATTTTTTACAAGTAAGTGCTCTTAAAATGCGTTCGTATAGTAAATTCAGAGATATTATGCGAAATATTTTTTTGTTAATTTTCATGTTTGCATCTACTGTAATTCCAAAATCAAAGTGAGTTTAGTAAATTACTTTTCTTGAGTTTCTCACACGTAGTCTAGTTAAGTTTGTAGTTGTCTCCTCCAGGTGTCTTGAGCTTAAGTTTGTATTGTTGGTAAGCTCAGTAAATGGTCAACCTTATGACAGAATAATCATTAAAAATAACTTTAGCATAATGGTTTCCAATGGCTCCATGTGAACCTGCAAAAGGATAAAACATTAGCTTTTAATTAATAACAAAAGAGAGTAGGAGCAAAGGAGTGATCCACTGAAAAATAAATAAATACACTTCGTAGTTCTCTTTTTCATTATTTGTTGAATGAATTTAAAATTGAATTGTTTCAGGTAAAACCAACAAAAATTGCAGAACTCACATAGATGTTAGAATTATAACAAATTACATTACACGTTAGAATTAAGCAAACAATAATCTCTAGCCAGTTTTAAATGTCAACGTTTGATGTAAAATTACATATTTTTCTCGTTTCTGTATACACATGAAAGCAAGATTCGAGTTCCAACAAACTGAGACAGAAAAACAGTATAATTGTTTGTACAATCGTTAATAACAGAGAATACATTCTTTTTTCTTCTCTCCTTTCATCACGCACATACACAGTCTGTTAATTATGGTTATGTACTTTTTTAATTTTTTTTCCCTAACTTCATTTTCAAAGACTAATTCATTTGTACGTATAGGTCATTAACACATTCTTTCAGAAATTTCTCTCTGTGCTTGTCCACTTCTTTCTTTGCTGTTGCCTCTGTTCTTAAACTGGACACAAGACGACTGTAGGAGAAGAAGAATAAACTTCAGACAGACTGACTCCATCCATGACTGCTTAAAATAATAATGACAGAGAATCGACAATACTTTCAAACATTGTTAATGTTTTATCTATAGAAACGGGAAAGGAATAAGAAAAAGACACTATCACGCAACCTCACTTGCAAAAGAAAAAAATCTCTTTTCTGAAATGTTTGTTCTCTTCATGCCTTCCGGGATATTTTGACGGGAGTAAAAGGAGAAGTCTTTTTTATAAATGTGTCCCTACAGAAGGTTGATTCAGTTAAGATGGTACGACTTTACATAACATGCTTACGGTGAAATAATCTCCTTCAGCCACCAGCAATAGTGTTCAATGTATGAACCGTGGGCCTGAACTATGGCTTGGCAATCGGCATCGCAGCTTTCATTATAGATGGCTTCGCCGAAGGCTAGCGAGCGAAATGTTGTCCCAGATCTGTTTATATATTTTCCAGACTCTGAACAGTAGTAGGATGTAAGGAAGCAATGCCTCTCTTCAAGGCACTAATGGCGCAAAAGTCCATAAGGAGCGTATCCGGTATCTTTACATGAACTAATGAAAACATAATGACAGGAATACCCGTCCCCGCCTCCTTGCTGTTGTAGTACGTGATAGAAGATGCAGCAGTATGCCTAGACGCTATATCCATGAGGATCCAGACGTAAGAATGTTCCGCTCCATACAAACGAGTATCTTAATCGTAATTGTCATTCTTCTAGAATTAATGCGCATCGATATTCATTTTTTTTCTCACTCGCAAAATTGTGAGTTTACCATGGGAATAAAAACCAGTGAATTCCATGAACCCTTTCGAAAACTTTCTTTTTTCCGGATGAAGTTTGTAAACAAAATTTGTCTTTTTTGTCGGTAGAAAATTACCCAATGTTTGATGATGTCATCCAGGAAGCTAAACAGATGATGTCTTTCAGCAGAACCACGTGATTTTTACAATTTGTTGTATTATACCCACAACAGAAGCTGTACCAATAGCATAAACTATTACTTCTAGGATAACAGTTAAATATTTTTGTACGTAATTTACTGCTCAATAAACATTGATTACTGTACACAATTGCAAGAAGATGTTATTATGTTCGGGCTCAATCCAATCTTTGCCTTCACAGTCTTAGTTTCGTTATCAATAGAACATTATATATCGTATTTATTTTTAGACTTCTTATACCAGCACCTTCCAGCATCTTCCCGGAATATTCTATTTGAACTCTCAATATTCCTAGAGCATTAAAAATATGTTGAAAATTTAATATTTAGCATAATAAAGTAATTCGATTGGAAAATTTCTAATATATTCTCATACATAAATGAATGCATGAAAGTAAAATGAAATGCATGAAAATTCCGTGTCATAAAACGAAATAGTTTTAAAATATTTAGGTAATATTGAAGCTAAATTATTACCAGTAAAGTAAGAATATTGACGATTTTTTTACGTGCTTCTCCTATGTATAGGCCAGACAATTCCTGCAATTTTCAAGGCATAAATTTTATTATCTTCAGAAAGTATTCTTAGAATATAGGAGTATTAAAAGCCTTCCTTTTTCACTTCAAGGGGGAAACTCGAACATTGCAACAATTGGAATCTTAAAAATATTCCATATTTTGATATTTGGCATCATTTACATGGTAGATATGTTCTCGAGTTTTCGCTTGTTTGCGTCTTTTTCGCGATTTTATAGAGATTTCAGTCTTGACCTCCAATATTAATGATTGATGAGCATTTTTCCCTGTCGTTCAGACTAATCCGCTAAATTTGCCTGTTGTTTGGGTTGCAGTCTTTCATCTATTTTTCATAAAAGACGTGACAAGAGATAAAAAAACTAGAAAACATACATCTTTGTTATAAAGTCTTTATTTTATAAAACTATATCTGAAATGACATATCATTAGAGGATTGTAAAAGATGTCATATGATACAACATACACAATTTATATATAATATTATGATTTAAGTGCCTTCCGTGAAAGAACTGATTCCGTTCTTCTGCAGATTAATCCCAATTAGTTACATAAGATACGAGTTCTTTGAAGCAGAACAGAAGTCTCCACCACAAAGAAACCGAAAAGAAGAAGGAAGGAAGTGAACGCAAACAGAAAAGGTTTTACATCACAGCTTTTCCAGAAACACATGGTCATCACTACTCTCTCTCTCTCTCTTTCCTTCACTTTGTGACACACACTTACGTATACTCTCTCTCTCTCTCTTTCTCTTTCTCGCTCTCTCTCTAACACACACACACATTAAAGAGAGCAAGAGAGAGAGAGAGGATAGTCAAGGAAAAGTCAGAACAAGCAATTTCTTGTCTTCTAGAAGTTCTGAAGAGACTGATGTAAGGATGAAAAGAAGCTGTCGCCACTGTACCAGAACAGACTGGAGTACAAATAAAAGTCTTTGCTGCAAATAGTTTATTAGTTTATGTATCAGCTTCTGAGTATTTCTTTCTTACCCTGCCGCGTCCTGTCTTACATTTAGAAAGTAT
>JAGDQP010061069.1:0-12102 GCA_022664845.1 Lepisma saccharinum
TTAACAGTATTAGCTTGTGAAAC
Organism: Lepisma saccharinum; assembly: GCA_022664845.1. Taxonomy (NCBI): domain Eukaryota; kingdom Metazoa; phylum Arthropoda; class Insecta; order Zygentoma; family Lepismatidae; genus Lepisma; species Lepisma saccharinum. The sequence goes on from JAGDQP010061069.1 coordinate 24, forward strand.
AATACGGTGATACTGAGGAAAATCTTTGAAACCATGTGAAAGTTATGGATTAATAAATCTAACAACAAATTGCAGAAAATGTGGTAAGCTTTGTTCCGACGAAAATAAATGTGATGTATATGAGAACAAAAAGTGTAAAGATACATGACTGCACCTAACTTTACCTAACCTCCACGTTCCTATGGTCAGTAATTTAAGAGATCTACGAAAATGGGGAAGGGAGTAGATGGCTGACCTCCCCCTCTTGATTTAGGTCTAAAGGTTAGGTTAAATTTGGTTTGTTTGCATTCTAAACTGAATAAATAGCTTCAAGATTACGTAAGGGTAGGTTAGTTTATGTTTGGTTCGGTTAGTTTGTTAATATCCATCACAGAGCGGGTCAGTCATCTACACCCTTGCGAAAATGCAAGAAAGCAATTATTAATAATAAATATGAACATATGAAAATATATTCTGATAATATACATGAACGCACCAAACCTTACCTAATCTCCACGTTCCCATGGTCACTAGTTTAATATAATGTACGAAAATTGCAAGAAAGCAATTATTAATAATAAATGTGAACATCCCCACCCTGCGCGGTAACCGAACGAAACCGAAAACCAATGAACTGAACGTAGATACTGATGATTTTTAAATTTTCGTAGCTTTCATCAGGCTTTTAGTCGAAAACCAGATGGACGACCAACTTCGGAAGTAATGCCGAATTTAGGAATGCCTTGAATTTATTGTGACAATAATTATCGACGTTATTTTCTCTGAAATTGGTAATACACTTTGTATTGCCTAAACATTCAACTTATATAGGGTGTAAATAAGACCGGATTTATCATTACACAACTTGCAAAATGTTACTCTATCTTCCATTGTCTTCTCGAGTTGGAACTTTGAATATGGGAAAAACTTACATTATAGGACATGATAATAAACAATTTTATATCATAAATAAAGAGTAACTTACCAATTGCTAATGTGTACTGAATCAAACATGAATAACTTGTCACTACGCCACAAGCAGTTACGATGAGCTCACACAGAAACACGCATTCCATACAAAACATAGCCCTCTCCATCCACTGTCACGTGATATGAACAAACGACGTACGATGAAGCGAATGGTTGGGAAAATGTTGGCTGTTTGTTGGTTGGCGTATTGTAATTTAAACATTAATGGGCCAACGTATTTCCTCCGTCAAATAGTTTCATTACAAATTCTGCAACTTTGTCGACGATTTCCCAACAAAGGGCCAACGTATTTTGGCGTCAAATATTTTCATAACCAATGCCGACCATTTGCCAACCGCGGCCCTATGTACTTTTCACGGCAAATATTTTCGCCAACAATTTCCCAACGGTGCCGCAGTTCTTTCGCTGTTGGGCCGACCAAGTGTGCTGCTAGGGTCCCCCTCCCGCCGACCCTTTTGTCTTGGAAGCGTAATGTTACCCAATAAAGATGACCACATTTGCTACTACTTGTAGCGTATTAGCCATTTCGACACACAAAACTCTGGCCAAGCTAACATCCCCGTTAAAAAACGAAGAGCCCTCTGTATAATCTCTTCACTTTCTCCACTTTTATTGTTGATATCATAAACTCACTGAAAGCAAAGGACAATTTGAAGGTTTCGACGTTCACTTGGGTTCCTTTGCCCTCCTCCGGCCTCTTCTTGGAAGATGTTACTACAACATTGTCAAATTGTGACTGCTACATCCTGCCGGGAAAAGGAGATTGATTGGTAAGAGAGAGAGAGAGAGAAAGAGGATAAAACGCTGATTGCTCACAACTTCGGTGTACTTTATGATCACGAGGGTTGTGGGTTGTTGATGTTAAAGAACTTGACCTTTCTCTAGATTGGAATGGAAAGGAACAAAATTGTATGAACAAACGAAATTTAAAAAAAAAAAAAAAACCTCACACACACAACCCAGGTCGGTGTCATAAAACAGTGCTTCACCCATTGCCAAAGGCAGTTTAGGGCAGGATTAGTTGCAAATGGAAAATAAGGCATATCCCCTCCCCCCTCCTATTCCTTTCAGATTCCACCATTCATAAGTTCATCAAAAACATTTATTGGGTTTAAATATTTGTTTACAAGAGCGAAGCGCCAAGGGTGTCGCCAAATACAAGTCTCATAAAACCCTCTTTGTTGCTCGTTTCCGACAATAACTGTGAATATTTTGCGCTGTTTCTATTCTCGAGATGCTATAGGCTGAGTGGCGTCAGGATCGGGGAAACTGATAAACAAACAATAAACATTGTCATTGATTCTACAAATCGGATACTTTAGTAGTATATTATTAATAATAGAATGAAGAGGGATCGTGATAGTGACTAAATTACAGACACCATAGTGTTAGTTTCGTTCATTACTAGTTTTGAGTGAGAAATCTTGTGTGCAATGTGTATAGTGAAGTTTGTTTTGCTTTGGTGATAGTGCTTTTGAATCTTGTGTTGCATTTTATCTATAATTTCTGGGACATTTCTGCAGCAGCTGTTGATATTAAATAAAAAAGGAAGTTGGCACACACTGTTAAAAGTTGCAAAAAGAGATCTCCAAGAGCCCAAAGTAAGTATATAAGTGAATGTATTTAATTACTTCGATGGAGTCTAAGAAATTTCTAGGTTTAGTATTAGAATTTAGGATTTTGTTTGCTTCCAATTTCATTTGAGCTCATTATCAAAAGCACTTCTAAAAACAAGTGAGGCGGATTCCAGTCGGGGGACTGTGCATATGAGCTACGATTCAGCTGCGAGCATCCTTGGATTATTAATTTTCCATTAGAAAAATTGCTCCGAGAGTTTTGCAACGACACCTTAACTATTTTCTTAGGTCTAACAGTTCCTGAGTTGAATATTTCTCTCTCCCGGTATTTCGAGCCCCGCCCTGTGATCTGGATGAATAATACGGCTTTGTATTAGTCTTGCTAAGTCCTTTCCATTACACTTGAGAAGAAACTTTCATATTAATAATTATTAAGTTAAAATATGGGCCCCGGAACTCGAAACCCGCCCCTGCGATTTGGATGAATAGTACGTGATTGAACTCGTCTCAAGATCTTTCCAACGATACCTCAACCACCAGGCCTAGTAGTTCCTGAGTTGAAAGTTGTCGACAAACAGACGGTCAAAACGGGACTCCGGGGTGGTCTCCTACTTCCAGTGGCGGTTCTAGAGGAAAAAACTGGGAGGGGGCAGCTCAACGTTGAGGGAGCATATATATGAGCTCCTGCGTAGCCTAGTCGGTAGCGCACTCGACTTCAGTGTGAGCGGTCCCGGGTTCGATTCCCGGTGGGGCTCAAATATTTCGGTGTTGACCCAGCATCGTGAGGACAATTGGGGAGCTGCTGTGAATAAAAGGCAGTGGCGATCACAGTGAGAGCTTCGGCTCTCCTCTCCCAACCCGTCTGGTCAGCGTGGGAGCAGTAGACCAACTCCTTCCTTCGGGGAGAGGCCTCATCCAGTAGTGGATTGAATATGGCTGTGATTTATTATATATATATATATAGTGTTTCTATTTTGATGCTGTCCTGCTGTCCATAACCTACATTCTCTTTCTTTCTTCTTTTGCCTTCCCACCATTCGTTCCAATGCGTTTTTCAGTACAAGCTCTTCTCAGACAATGACCCAACAAATATTTGTTTGTGTGAGTGGGTGTGATACACATTAGTCATTTTCAGTCATTTTTTTAAAATTGCATATTAATTCTCCTTAGGCATATCTATGAAGGAAATATGTACGTTTAAAACCTTTTCGACTGTAAGAAAACAATAATTAGTTGAAGCAAAAAAGTGAACATTTTAATATTTTCCATCAGTGCATGGAACTTATGGAATTTAGAGAGGGAAACCGCCAAATTTACACGGGATAAAATGATTTGATTGGATTTTAAACTACATAAAACGGCATTAAGAGTCCCTCCCTCTCACACACACTTAAAAATCTATAAATACCAAACTGGATATATTGTATAATTCAACACCAATTTAGACCTAAATAAGATGATTTCAAAAAAAAACAGCAACAAAAATTTCTACTTTTTATTTGTAGGTCGGACTAGAATTTCCTATATTATTTTTATAGTAAGAAGTAATTCGGAGCGTTCTGTCGTTTTCGGTATAAGCTACTGGTGGTATAATTTTGAAATAACACCGCATTGCCTATAAGCAATAAATTAAATTTTTAGATGATGTGGTCTTCCCTTTGTTACAGCTTTTAAAAACAAAAATACTGTGTTACATAACCAAAAAACAATAAAATAACTATTTGAAACTTGTTCTAAGAAATTAAAAATCGTTTAAAACTCGACAAAATGCAGTTTCTAACATACACTGTGACTCCTTCCCCCACCCCATGTTTATAGAAGAAGCTTATCATGGTAAGCTTCATTTCATGTTCAAGAATCGATAACATTAAACTTCTTGCAAAATAAATATTAATTATACTAAGTATTTCAAGACAATTGAGGGAATTAGTTTATCTTCACTGCAAAAAACTGGGAGGGCCCACCCCCCCCCCCCTCCCGGCCTAGAACCGCCTCTGCCTACTTCCTTAGGAAAATCCCTTGTCCACCCATTGCACAATTTTGAAATACATTTTTTAATAGAAAAGGTTTGATTAGGATTGCTACTCGTCCCGGAAAATCCGGGACCATACCAGAATCGAGATCTGCTTCCCGGTATCCCGAAAATAATTATCGGAACCTATAAATGTCCCGGTTTGCATCGAAGAATAGAGGAAGGGGGAAATATTGTTTCCTTTCATTTTACATGACTATATTCACTTCAGTTAATGAGTATGACATCTCAACGTTTTTTAAATTCTTGGCTACATAGAACAATGATTTAATTCAAGTTCACGATTCAATTCACCTTAATATTGAACGAAACGTCTAATTCATTTGGCTGGGGAAAAAGCGTTTTGTTGCTCAATGCGTATGGTGTTATATTACCCTTTGTTTTTATCTGCCTCCTGTTTCGGAGATATTTGAACCACCGATTGAATTTCTTCGTAATTTTCCGCTGACCACAACAATGCCAAGGAAAAAGTAAACTTTGTTTAGTAAAATCGGCAAGGCAACAACGAAATTTTTTAAAAAATTTAAATAAAATAAAAACGTATGAGTTGGGAAAATGTATTTTTTTTTGTATTATTGATTGTAATTTTTTTAAAACTTTTTCTTCCTTTTACACAACAATGGAGACGTACTTCGACCAGGAAATATTTTAACAATTTTAGAAGTAGTATAATTTTCATTGCGATTACTTAGATGCAGAGTGTTGAATATAAAATTGACAGTTTTTAACACAAAGATATTAAATAAAGTGTTTAACCCTTTTTTATTTTGCACATTTGAAAGATTTTCGTAAATTGGTAGCATTCCGGATTTTCTCTCTTGAAATATAGCGTCCTTAGGTTTGAAGTATTTGAGGGTACCATGACGCCTCAGTTGTTCTGTTTTTGGAAATATCAAGCTCTAAAACTCATTTTCACACGCTTTCGGAAGTCTATATGGTTGAAATGAAAATTTATCTTTTTTTTGTTTCCATATTAGGAATCCCGTGAAAATGTTTTGTCGGTGTCATTTTGCCTGTATATAACGAAAGGCAAATTTTACACGAGTAGATAAGAAAAAATGCTCCTGCACAAATTTATTTCCTGCAGAGTGGTCCTCGAAATTAAAATTAAAAATCTTATGGAACAATATGCAATGAAAAAAACTTATCAGTTACAACTAAAAAGAAAACGCGTAACAATAAAAATTACTCGTCTTACGAGAAATTTAGTTTGCTAAAAATCATAATAACCATATTGGAATATTTATATAGCCTCTTTCTGGATTTCGATCACATGGCCTCTTGGGGTGATGTCTGTTGCTGAGTGGCGTTCAGATTTAATCCATTCTTGGGCTTATCTCTCAGCAGGAAAGAATGAAATTCTAGTGTCTAGTCCATTGACAGATATGAAAAGCAAGGCACGAAGAGTAAGCTGCTCATATTTGTATGTGAGTTTGAACTACTGCTAGGGTCAGAGCATAGTTTCTGGGGAAGCTGTGCGCAGGTGTGGATTTCGACTCTGGACTGGCCTCGCAGGAAGGGGGGGGGGGATAAAAACTCAAAAGTTTCCAAACTCGTAGCCGAACGAAGCAAAATAATAATAATAGTAATAATTATTATTATTATTATGTAATGACCCGTTATACTGTCCCTAAAATGTACCCCTTCCAAGCAGTGGGCCAGGCCAAAAAATGAAACCGAAATCCACCCCTGGTTAAGACAATTTATCATATAAAGTCTATACATACAAAATTGAGAATTCAAAAGCCTATACGACCTTTATATCAAATTCTGAAAATAATATCAATAATGATCCAGGTTAACTGTGGAAACTTATTAAAAACAAACCAAAACATCTTCCCACAAATATATTAAAATTTGAAGGTAGCATTTGTGTAACAATGAAGAAATTGCTAATACTTTTGCACAGTATTTCCAATCAGTATTTGTATCCTCTTCGCAACCGTTCAGTAATTTTGATAGTAATTCTAGGGGTTACGAAGAAATGTTAATACATTTGAACGAAATAGGAAAGGTTGTCAAGAATCTAAAATCCAAAACGACAGTTTAGATCTGATGGTATACCCTCGTATATAGTGAAAAGGTGTATTGATAAATTTAAATATTCCCTTATTGATTGTATTCAACTTGGCACTAAAAACATGTATTTTCCCTATCAAATGGAAATCTGCTTTAGTTTGTCCTTTACCTAAAACAAGCAACAGACGAGAAATTACCAACCACAGGCCTATGGCAATCTTACCAATCTTCGCAAAATTCTCTAAACTGATTGTATATCAACGAATTGTTAATCATTTGAAGGCAGTTATCTCAACTTAACAACATGGCATTGTTTCACAAAAATCCACGGTAACGAACCTTACAATTGTTACAGATTTTATTGAAAACTCGTTGGACAAAGGAAAGCAAGTCGATGCGATTTATATTGACTTTGAAAAGGTCTTTGACAGACTTATCACAATGTATTACTAGGTAAATTAAATCACCATCACTTCTCTCTACCTTTGATTAGATTCATGTGCTCTTATCTAACTAATCACAGAAAGTCTGTTCTATTTAATGTACACAAATCGGATAAATATACAGCACTGTCATGAGTCCAGCAAGGCTCGAATCTTGGACCGTTGTTATTCCTCTTGTTCATTAATGACCCCGCAATTCTTACCAGATAATGAAAAAGTGCTATTTGCTGATGACTTCAAATATATGATAAAAATTAATTCCATAAAGATGCCATAAAACTGCAGCATAGTGTAGGCAACTTTACTAACTGGTGTGTTATCAATAACTTGCAATTAATACGGAGTTTTATCATTCAGTACAAATAAAACGATTTATAGATTTAATTGTTAAATTCATAAGTAGGTCTGACGTAGTTAAAAAAATCTTGGTGTCACGTTTGATATGAAATTAACGTTTAACAGCCACATAAAAATATTACAAATGAAGCTTTTAAAATTCTAGCATTTGTAACAAGAATGGGAAGAAAATTTAACAACGTTTCTACATTAGAGAAAATGTACTATGCTTATGTTCATTAGAGCAAAGACGTAGCATTTCTGATCTGTTATTTCTTAGGAAAATAATTCAAAATGGCTTAGACTGCACATGCTTGGTATCATTGTTACAGTTTCGTGTCTTGTCATTAAAAACTAGCGTAGACAACACTGGTCTCTTCCACTGGAAGGAAAATATAATGATGAAATCACCAACCTGGAGAATATGTAACTATCTACAATGAAATGTGTAGAACTTCCATCAAATTGGATATCTGTGATATATCTTCGTCTTCGAACACATTTAGAAACATTGTAATAAAAATTCTGTAAATGAGCATTTTAAATATCGACACTCTAATTGGGCCACAAAGCTTGCTGTGTTGACAATAAATATATAAATAAAATAAAAGTAAATAAAATATAGAAAGTACATACAAACATTTTATTTTTTGTTTCTATCTTGCATAGTATAATTTTCTCCGGCTAGGGGAGGCGAACTCCCCCTTCCCCCCTAATGGGGGCCCTTGTCCTCCACCCAATGGAAGAGTGTATCCAAAAGCAATTGAGCATCGACGCACCTGATTGGCAACAGATTTCGTAGCCTTTTTAGTTAGCCCAAAACATTGTGTTTGTGCTATGATTGCTAATTAGAAGTTGTGTAAATAAGTGAAAGAATAGTTATGGTGTCTTGTGTTGCGTATGGTTGTGTAAACCGAAGTGACAAGAAATTACCAGGTGTTAACTTTCACAGGTAAAATAATTATTGAATATTTCATGCCAATTTCCAGTACAAGTTGAAATTGTCATCCATATTTCGTTCTTACGTCTCCTATTTTCTTTCTGAAATTTCGTCTACAAGATGTTTAAGATTTGCAAGATGCTATGTACTTATAATTTCTGCAATGGCCATTCATCGTACATTACTGTAGGACTGCATGCATGCATTAGGCTTGGATTAGCATCTTTATGGAGTGGACTTTTTGTTTCGCATCCCATTTAATAAGATTTGTCGTTTACGTAAAATAGCATGGAGACGTTTCATTATAATCAGTTCATGGTCTTCGTACTATTTACTTTCTTTTAGTATTTTCATTCTTTAGTTTTCCCCAAACTGGTAAAATTTACGGAAGAAATGTAATGTTTCCTACGTGTAGTGAAGTGTTGAAACGCAAGATATTACAAAGTTTCGAGCCATGGAAATGGAATTTAAGTGTAAAAAAGTTAACAGTACCTAGGACTATTAGGCAGCTTCTGCGTTCAGGCAGAGCACATGGTGTGAATGTTAGAGACGATGTGCGTCGCGAATAGTGAAAATAATCTCTAACCCATCTTCGCTCTCTTGACATTGAGCCGTGATTTATGCAGCAAAATGTCACTCATAACACGAAGTGACGGCATTGGTATTCATTTACATGCTGCCATATTTACATATAGTGAACAGCCCGCGTATGGATACATGTTTAACGAAATACTTATGACACTTTCCGTAACATTCCAAAAGTGACTGTGCCAATTACTTGCAAAGGAATCACTGGTATATCGAGCGTACATCAGCTCAATAGATGGCGGAAGCGGGCAACTGAAAGTGAAATTTATCGATTTCTTTATACTTAATAAATTTACCTCATCATATGTAACGTTTCCTAACCCAGGGCTGGAATGGTAAGATTTTTGGGGGGTACACGCTGCTCAATAAAAATGCGGATTTGGGAACACGTTCCTTTATATTTATGCACTGAGGTGGGTACACGCTGTGATTTATAAATTTAGGTGGGTACACGGCGTGTACCCGCGTATACCCTCCATTCCACCCCTGTCCTAACCTCAGAAAACGTAAAATGTGGAGTTATGCCATAGAGAGGAAAAATATGAAATAAAAGCAGACGTGTATTCGAGGTTGTTCACGATATGCAAACAAGGCAGCATGCGGAGGATTACTTCAGAAATGAAGTACTCAATGTCGAGAGGGCGAAGAAAAGCTAGAAAAGGAATGGCTGGATTTTCTTTTCATTATACGCGAACATGTACTCTGCCTAAACGCAGTAGCTGCTAAATGGTTCTAGGTACTTTTAAACTTACTTTGCATTTCCATTGTTCGAAACTTTATTATATTATTGCGTATGAAACTCCCACAGATGTAGGAAACATTACATTTTTCCTGTAAATTATACATTTTGGGAGGAACCTAAAGAAAAATAGATTCAAGCAGAGCACAGTCATGTGAGCGTTAAAGGCGATGTGCATCGTGTTTAATTAAAAAAAAAAAATATCTTCGCTCGTTCAACATTGAGTAAGAGATTTTCGTAGCAAAATAATACATATTGACGCCATGAAGCACTTGAGTATGTATTTAACGATTTAATAACGAAAATTCTTTTACGTAAAACTTTTGGATTACTGCCTGTCTCTATGTGTTTTTAGAAGTTCCTTCGTCAATTAATTGCAAGGGAATCAGTGGTATAAAGCGCACTGAAGGTAAAGTTCATCCTCTCTGGTACCCATTTGCGGAAGTAGTGCCCATAGTACATCCATCACCAAGCATTGCTCTTGCAAAAATGGACTCTGGAAAACTTTAGTTAGGATAGTTGGCTGTGGGGTTCGAACCCATGTGCCTACTCGTTGCCGATCAAAAATCCGCGACGTTGCCGCCTGGACTATAAGGTGCGGATAGGGATTTTTTGACTCATGGGTTTGAAGCCCACTTTACGAAAAACTAGACCCCGTCCTTAGAAGTTAATGTGCTCATTCTGGATCTTAATAGATATACACTCACTCACGTAGCAGTATTCCAGATGTGTGCAGGTTTATCACCAGGATAATGGCTTACGCCCGTCCCGTTTTTTCACCAGGAAATCTTGAATTTTGTTGATTAGTGTATTAAAACTTATATGCGTATTTATAGTGCTTTTAATTTAGATTGTCTGAATCTAAACCTTCTGTTAAATATACAAATACACACACGTGCATATAGTGTGTTAAAGATGCTGTTGGTAACACATACATATTATTATTCTTACAGGATACCCAAGAACAAAGAGCGACGTGATGCATGGATTAAGGCCATTGGACGAAAAAACTGGACTCCAACCAGAAATAGTTGCATTTGTTCTAAGCATTTCCGAGAAGAAGATATCGACAGAACGTCGCTTTCTTGTGTGAGATTGCGTGAAAACGCGATTCCTTCTTTATTTTCGGCTTATCTCCAAAAGGTATGTTTTAAACTTTAAATGATGTGTTTTTGGTCCATTGTTGTAAGTATTGATGGTCTTGATTACGTAGGTACAATTGGACACCAGGTCGGCACGGAATTTTTATTTTCCATTTTTGTGCCTTATTTTCATTATTATTATACATCATGTCCATGTAGGCCTTTGCAGTGCATAGGTAAATCAGATTGTAATTTCAATATATTCTAATTCAGATATATAATTATAGTAGAGCGTCGATTATCCGGATTAATTGGGGACCAGTAGTGTAGTGACCGAAAAACGGATATTCCGCACAAACGGTTTTTATTTAAAATACAGCGCTAAATATGAAAGTAAAATCGATCTTGGGATCTCGAGCATAAGCGTGGTTTTAATAGCTTCAGAGTAATAACACAGCACTGTTAAAGGGCTCAAAACAAGATTTACTGTAGTCATATGGAACGAAAATTGGGCATATAATCTTTATTTGTGACTGGGAAACTTCCGGATAATCGATGCTCTACTGTTTTAGCGTTTACGTCACCATGATGAAACGATTTTGTTTTCTCCATGCCTGCACAGAGAAAAAAAAAGAAAAGCAAAAAGCGGTGTTCATTTTACACTTTTCGGTGTCCCAGAGCGACCATCGCTTATTTTTGTTATATCAACAAAACATATGGTGTTGATTTCGGCACTGGGAGCAAGGCTGCAGCGAGATTTAAACATGGGTTGCTCAGTTATAAGTCCAGCGTCCAATGTGCAAGACAGAAGAAGAAAAAAAACATCAGATTCAAACAGCATAGAGGATAAAAAATATGCTGTTAACCCCAAACACAAACGAAGCTACTCCCATGACTAACGTCCTGGTTTAATCACTTTTCATTTAGGAATCAGAATCAATTTATTAGGAAAATGTTTCATTTCTACGAAAGAAAGCGATCTATAGATGATGACGGCCAAATACTTTCCCAACATTGCGACTTTATTGAATTCAATTTTAAGGTCTTTGGACAACTTTTGCTGAGACCGGATGAATGATTGGTGGAATAAAGAAGTGGAACGCAAACTAAATTCAAACAGTATATAGTAATAAAGCTACTCTCACGACTTTATGTCATTGTTTAATAACTCTTCAGTTCGTCAATTATGGATTAGAAGGTTTTTTCTACTATGGTATTACGTTATTGTTTAGAAAACTAATACCATAGACCTCATAATAGATAGACTTATCACGCTTCCTATTTCTGGCTGCGCTAAAATTGATGGATTTTTGTTCAGAGCACGTGATTTTGAAGCCATCCGCTAGGTAGCTCT
>JAGDQP010061070.1:0-12101 GCA_022664845.1 Lepisma saccharinum
AAAGGAAAGAAACTTCGTCTCCAAAAGTCAAAAGTGAAGACAATGCTCATTTGTTTCTACGACAGTAAGGGTATCATTCATCATGAATTTGTACCAGAAGGTCACACAGTTAATGCTCAGTTTTATTTAGGTGTTTTGGAGCGTTTGTTGAAGAGAATACGTCGTGTTCGGCCTGAATACTCAACCCCAGGTAGCTGGTTCCTTCTCCATGACAACGCTCCAGCTCACCGAGCAGTACTTGTTGCGGAATATTTGGCCAGAAAACAAGTGTGTGTGCTGAATCATCCCCCCTACTCACTAGATATGTCCTCCTGTGACTATTTCCTGTTCCCTAAGCTGAAGTTGCCACTGAAAGGACGACTTTTCAACAGGGTTGAAGACATCCAAGCAGCTGTGACAGCGGCATTACGGGCCATACCACAAACTGAGTTGCAGAAGTCATTCCACTCCTTGTGTGATCGTGCCACTCGTTGTATTGATGCAGGAGGGATGTACTTCGAATAATAAACAGGTATTATTCAATTACTTTTGTTTGTTTCGTCAGAATAAAATCAGTCTCATTATTTAATTGTCGGACTGTGTATATGCAAATTCAAGGTTCCTAAACCAAAGCGATCCATTCTGAAAACACTATGAAACAATAAATCACATCAAAATAAACACCATATGATCTTGAATAATTTCAGGAACCCCAGAAATAGCTAGAACAAGATAATTTCCAAGTTCAGCATAAACTTTTAGGAGTTCCTCCAACATCAATGACCCTGACAAAACAGTAATAAATTGCACTTCCACTTTGCTACGCACTCAAACATTCGTTGAAGTAAATAGCAATTGAAACAAGTACCGCCATATGAACATACAAATACAAGTGCAGGCTTAAAAGTTAAAAATATATTTATTTACACATATATACAAATCTACATTTATCCGAACTTTCTTTTTAACTTGTTCTCCTATGCTCTCAATCATCTGCTAAGTACGGTCAGTAAATAGTTTTCGATCACAGCTTGTGCTGAAAGAAAGGAAAGATGTGTTAGTATCTATTGTGGGACCACTGACAATTTCATGACAATAGACGCTAATTACTTCTACACAAATACCTTGAGTATAGCATGATTTTAAAATTCAAAGAACGAAAATATCCGTTTGAATTTCAATTGTAACTAATTACTTCCACATAATAACGTAAAATACAGTTGTTTACTATCAACATACATTTGGCCCTTAAGGGTCCCCAAAAGCTTTCCAACGATGTGAAGGGTGTGAGGCAAAAACATGGTAACCCACAAATGTTTATTTTTTGAGTTATTCAGCACCCGATGGAAAGGAATCATACCGCGTCGTTTAATGTTGTCCGACTTCAAATTGTGCTCCAGAGATGGCAGCAATATTTACTTATGGTAAGCCTATTATAACATTTTGGGATTCATAAGATGGTAACCAACAATTAAGATGGCGGAAAACGAGGAGCAGTATACCAGCTTTCCACTAAAAAGGAAAAGGATTTGTAAATTAAACATTTCTTACAGCGAGTTCAGTGAAAAGATTTATTCTTGAGTCACTTAGGTAGCGAATATTATGGTATAAATAATAAAACATGGTAACCTACACAGCAGCATGAAAAATAGAAATTCGTTATTTTGATTTGGTACAATTATTTTAAGCCTTTATGTATAGCTTTACGTGAAAAATCAGCTTTCAGCCAATGAAAATGACTTGTGCAGCAGTAAAAATCGAATTTCTTACACGTTTAACATTGTGGGTTACCATGTTCTTGCCTCACACCCTTCATATGCCTTCTAATTTCCTGTTGTAACAAACTAGTTGGTGGAGCTCTGAGACACCCTAAGTGCACGACTTTGAGAATTTAAATAAGCCCAATAACAACTGCTTATATTGACACGGTTACTGACAAACATGTTTCGATACTTTTATCACAGTATCAAAGCCTTTATAATAACCATTTAAAAGATCTGCACGCTACTAGTTCACACGGAACTTTAAGTCACCAAACTCCAATATATTATCTGGTGATGACTCTTCCGAATATGTATGCTTTTTCTTGTTTATGTATAACTAGATGTAACCCGCAGTCTCCGCCCGCACTGTAGGTGCAGAATAATAGTCATTAAATTAATGTTCATTCCTCAGTTTTAATACCTACATCTACAAATATTACTACTACTAACAACAATAAAATTACTATACAACAACAGCTTTTATTATTATAACTACTATATGGGTGTGCCGTAATGTCACACTGAACGAAACAATATGCCTTGAACTAAAAGAGTTTGAGAACCACTGATGTACACTACAGTTTAAACAAATCCTGCTGACAATGTAAACCACAATAAAAATTTAATGTATTACCTAGTTTACTGCCTCTTGATACTGCAATGCTAAATGCTGTATCTCCATAAAGATTCGTCATTATAAGATTGGCCCCTTGCAGCAAAAGCTCGTTAACACAATGGGGATGATTGCCGAATGCTGCAAACATCAATGCCGTAGTTCCATTCTGCAAAAAATAATAATTACTGCTGTCAGGTTAAGAGTACATAAAAAAGTAGGACATAACTTACACAAGATGTCCTCTACAAACACAATATCTCTTCTACACAAGTTCAACTATGCACAAAGAAAGAAATAGTATATCGATAGACTGGCCTGTCGAAACCTTATCCTCCGCTTGCCTGGAGCTGGCGGGTTGTTCTACTACTGCGCTACCACAGACAGAGTTGAATTCTCTATATACAGGGTGTTTCAAAATTGAGGGGTGATTTTCTCAGATCGAAACACGAAAAAAATGTTCCTTTGAAGGAATCTATAAACGCGTGGTTTCTGACTTAGATGCGACTCAATGAGTGCGGTATAGTCACAAATGACGTCATATCTTCACAAATAATGACGTAAGGCAAATTTGGCTTCCCAAATCACAATCGAAGTAGTACCCAATTCATATAGTGCAGCAAAGTTCGTTGTTGAGGGAATGTCGCATAGAGGGGTTTTTCCCACGTAAGATTTTCAAGGTCAAGGAATTAAAATGCGCAATAGGCACGCATAGAAATGTCCTCTAAGCTACAATGCATAGTTTGTTTGTGGTGGCAACCCGACTCCTGTATTATTCCGTTGAGAAAGAACTGAATTCCTCGGACGCAGAAAGTAGTGTGAAGACTATAGATAGAAATGCTGCACCTGAAATTTTTTTGCTACTAAAATGTCCAGAACTAACTTGTGTCATAAAGATAACGTAAAATGAACACTTAAAACTATGTTTAAGTTGCACCTCTTCGCACCGTTTTCTCAATTCTGGACCTTCAGTGCCCTTTTTCTTATTTGTCGTCTTTACCGCCGTTTTATTCTACAAATAACAGGGTTCCCACTCACCTGGAATAGTCTGGGAAATTCATTGAAAGGTCTGAAAACCTGGAAAAGTCAGGGAATTTGATCTTGGAAAATGAATAACATCAATGCATAATGAATTAATGAAAACACAAATGTGCGTGCATGCACTTTCTGACTGTGCGACAATTTTCCGGCTAAATGCAGATTCATAGATGCTTTGTCAAGCAATTCTTCAGAAAAAGCCAAAGACTTAGCAGCAAAGAAATAACAAGATTAACTTTATAGTGTACATTGATACTTTTTCTTAGCAAGTATCATGAAAAAGTTGAAGGAGCAATGTCCTGACAAGAAAGCACAGTGGACTGTTTTGATGGACGTTACAGAAGCACTGGAGGGTGTCGGAAAACATAAGCTAGAGGAAAGCTTAGCGGTAAACCCTGATATTCAGGGGGTTGCAACTAACAAATAACTGGATTTACAAACAAAAATACGCACCACTTGTATCCGTTTACATGAAAGGTTATTTTTCTACTTACAAATACTTGCTTAGCGGCCGCAGATGCAGCAGTTTCATTGATATACATTGAAATACTGAATGTCATATGTTTTAACAGTTCTCGGAATAAGTAACACTTGTATTTCAGAATAATGGTACTTTGCTGCACGAGTGAATTTCTTGTCCTTCAGATCAACGTAATTGTTTTTGTACTGCTTGTAATATATTTTTACATTTGATTTTTTTAAAGTCCAAATTAAGGCACCTTTTATATCACATTTTGGCAAACAAAATTCCTAGCTCTAGTGACGAGTCAGTTGTCAGTCCTAGGATGGGCTATCTCTTTTTTTGAACACCCTGTAATGTAACAGTAATACACGGGTATTATAAAGTAAAGAGGGAATGAAAACAAAGCAGGTGACTACGTCATAAACTCTCTGCCCTACAATATTACCTTAAGCCAATAAATATAGTAAAATGTACCAAATAAAAAATAAAATAGCAAACATTAAAAAGATAGAACAAGGCCACGGCACCAGTTTCCGGACACTTAAGGAAAATTCTGACTTTGATAGTGTGTAGATCCGCACGAAAAAATGACCCTATACACAACGACTTCAAAAATATTCGGTACAAGTTACGACAATTATATGCTTTCTTATACGCTATCCTTACAACAAAGCTGAAGTGTGGGTTACATATGTTAGGCAACCTTACATAACATTGGGCGGGCTAAAGTTTGGGACCAGACATAGTCCACGATCTTTTCCTGGTCAAATAAAGGAAGAATGCAAAATAGATGCACATAAGTCGAACGATGTGGATTTGTGTACTGGGCAGATAGAATTTGGGATATATTTTTTAACGACAAGACTCTTCAGATCTGAACTGAAGCAATGCAGCTGGTCACAAAGCTTTTGGAAATTTTTCGTTGGTCGTGTTAAAAACCTATGCGGAGTGATCAGCAGAGAATTGTCTAAAATATTGTTGCATGCAAATTTTCTTTTGAATCTTTTGATTGTGGTTGAAGATTTTTAAAATTTATTTTAAAGGCTTCTTCTATGTGGAAGTATTGTTTATAAAAGGTTCGGTAAAATAACTTTTCGCTCTTCAATTTTATTCGTCACTACTTCAATAATTCTGGGATCAAAGAATAGAAAAATAAAGGTAAAATATTTGGACCAAAAGCAATAGTTCGATTAGGAAGCTTTTCTGAAAATAGTATCGTGTAGACACACTACAAATTCGAACTTCTCAATTAGTGAATCATGGGTCTGGGCATTATGCAATCAATTTCACACACAGACGAAAATTCTAAAATGGTTTCAAGGAAATTCATGCAAGAAATTATTTTCGAACAAAGTATGTAAGCTGTTGAAAAATAACTAGTCGCTGAGGTGACTGGGACTCGAACCTGGACCACCTGTTGGGTGTTCCAATCATTAGACTACCACAGGACAGGTAATCTTCTCTGTGTGAGAAGCGAAGCAGCTACTCACTGTTGGTGTCAAAATCAAGGCACTCCTAGCCATGACCACTGGTTGTTTGGATTTGAATTTATGACCTATGATTTTAGGCATCTAGGACTCGAGCTGGGGCAGGATAGAGGAAAGGATGTGGGGAAGGAGTTATCCAGCGCCTAACGTGTACCTCAGTCGGAATGGCCAGCCGTGGTATCGAACCCAGAACCTCCCGAATTCTACCAACTGAGCTACAGCAGCTCGGTACTATCGACTGTTGTCGAAATAATAAGAGCGGTTCGGGGAACAGGATAGTAAGCACCACTAGCACATTTTTTTTTAAAGTCATGGCAGAAACGAAAGTCTAAACGTGTCTCTAAATCTAAAAAAGAAATCATAATCACTGAAACAAAATGTTTGAGTCCAAGTTATTTCAACCAAATTTTTCATATTTATAGACATATTTTCATTTTATTTTCGATATACTGTGGAACTTTTCATTTCGCTCCTCCGAGCCGTTTGCTTTATTTTTCATATGTCTTTACCTAGTACAAGCTTATGAAAAACCGCAGTGATACAAATTAACAGACTTTCCACTAATTCACCTTCTCTCTGTAATGTAGTAAAAAGATGTAATGTCGTAAAATAATTACATAGTAAAACCTCTGATACGTTATTGTACCTCATCTGTGTGGTTGACAGAAGCTCCGGAAGTTAGCAGTAGTCTCAGAACATCGTGATGACCTCCCGCTGCAGCTAACAGTAGAGCTGTTTCTCCCTCGTTCCCTACATGGTCCACTGCCGCCCCGCGCTTCAAAAGAAGCTGTACTGTCGGGAACTGCCCATACGCACTAGCCCACATTAAAGGAGTAAGCCCATGGCAATCTTCATTATCAATATCAGTCTCTGCAAAACAAAAGACATCTATAAACAAATTCCGATATTATAAATATTCTAAATCTACAAATAATGAAATAAAGGAAAACTCGAACATAATTGAAAGAATTTCTACATTCAGATGGTAACAAACTCTTCTAGGTTTTTAAGCATGTCTAGAATTTATAAATGATTCATGAAAATAACTGTTATAGCAATTACTTTTGAAACGAACTCTTTCAATAAATCGGATCCAAAACATCGTGAAATAGAATCATAGCTCCTTGGGCTACATTTTAAGTCAACGTTCACATGGTCAGGAATTTAACAAGCAAATCAAAGTAGTATTTAGACCAAACCTGTGATTTTCTTCTACCCTCTGGAATTCCCTAGCTCTTTACCAGGAATCCAAAGTAGAATAGGCACAATAAAGTTTTTTTGAGAAACATGTTTTAAGGGTAGCATTAATAATTGTAAACGAAACCACAATTCACGATGTCACTCCTGAGAAATGGCCATCTTAGAAGAGGCCAGACCAACAGCACATAAGAACAGATTCTTAACAGTGACAATCGATAAGAATCAAATTGAATCCAATGAGATGGGTACCATCTCGGGGTCATAAAAGGTCCACGCATGCCAGATGCGACCGGGCGCGTCCACGGGTTGCGGATAGTGGAAGGGCCTCCAGATATTGGGGTAAGCTGCGAAATAAGCAGGTACCACCTCTGACGAATAAGCAGTCGCAGACAATACGGTTAAGGGAGAAAACCCCGACAGAAAAATCCTGGTCCTCCAGGTTGAGGGTTGAGCGTAAGGCTAACAACCTTACCACGTAAAAAGAAAACTTTTACGGATATCCTAACCCAGCCTCGGAATCGGAATGGAAATTTGGAATTTGAACGACAAAATTAGAGGATAATGAGAAGGAAAATGGATATAGTATTAGCCACATGGAACATCAGAAAGAGAAGAGTTGGAAAAATACAGAGTGAACATCGCTGCATTACAGCGGGAAGTAAGATGGCAAAGGAATGGAATCTTTACAACAGGAAACCACGTTTTGATGTATAGTGGAGGCAGGCACCAAAAGACCCTACAGGCACAAGCAATGAACTTCTCGCCAATCAACGATAGTAGCTTAAGGATAAGAGGGAGATTCTTCAATATGACCATATTTAGTGTGTATGCGTCAACTGAAATAACAGCCCGGAAGAAAAATAAGAATTTTATACCAAATTAGAAGAAGAAATAAACAAAGTGCAGAGACACGATGTTAAAATAATATGAGGAGACCTTAGTGCAAAAATAGGGAAAGAAGAGATTTACAGAAACACGACAGGAAAAGAAAGCCTACACAATAACAGTAATGACAACGGATTGAGGCTATTAGACTTTGCCAGTGGGAGGAACATGAACATAAAAAGCACATGGCAACCTAGGAAGGATATACATAAAGAAATATGGGTTTCTCCGGATGATAACACAAAGAACCAAACAGAACATATCATAATAGATAAACGACATGCAGCGGACGTCATGAAAATAGGTAGCTGTCATGGAGCAGACGGGGACACGGATCACTTCCTAGTGAAGGCTACATATAGGCAAAAAATAGATGCAGCGAAAATCAGCAAAGGAGAGAGAAACGGAAAGCATAATATAGAAGGAATGAAAGATAGAGAATTACCGGACAAATAAATGATGAAATTAGAAGAAAAACTGGATACAGGAAGGGAAACATGGAAACAAAATGGAACATATTGAAAGACAGCATTAATAACACAGCGGAAGAGACCTTAGGAAAGAAGAAACGGGAGAGGAAAGTAGATTGGTTTGACGCAGAATGTGAAGCAGCGATAAGAGAACGGAATGAAGCCCGAAATAGAATGCAGCAGAGACGGACAAGACAAGTGGTAAACGAGTACATGGAGAAACAAAAAATAACAAACAAAAGGTGTAGAAGTAAGAAGAGAGAATATGAGACGAAAAGGATCGAAGAGCTAGCCGAAATGAAAGACGAAAAGGAAGTCAGAAACTTTTATGAGAGAACAAGGTAAATGAGGAAAGGATTCCAACCTAGAGCAGTGTTCTACAAAGATAAACAAGGAAACTTTATAGGGGACAAAAAGAAGGCATTAGAGAGATGGAAAAATACTTCTTTGAACTATTAAATGGAGAAGATAAAGAAGAGAAACAAGAGAGAAAGAAGAAAAGAGAAAACACATCAGGAAGACCTAGAAGAAACCTTGCCTCCATCACTGGAAGAGAGACAGAAATAAATACTAACGCTAATAACAAAGCAGCCGGCGAAGATGGTATAGACTTAGAATTACTGAAGGCAAGTGGCGAAGTGGTGGCAAGAGCATTACACGAGTTAATAAAAGAAGCGTGGGAAACAGAGAAAATGCCGGAGGGTTGGTCCTTGGGGATAATACACCCGATACGCAAGGAAGGAGATAAGGCAGATTGTGGAAACTACCGAGGAATAACGTTATTAAATAGAGCTTACAAACTATTTAGCAAGATCCTAACGACAAGACTAGATCACTGGGCGGAAAACATAAAAACATAATAGGAGACTATCAGGCAGGATTCAGGAATCAACGTTCAACAATGGATCAAATTTTCACACTACGTCAAACACTAGAGAAATTTTATGAGTATGATAAACCAGATTTATGTAGATTTTAAGCAAGTATATGACAGTCTGTATAGAAACAAGATATTCGAGATAATGGAGGAATTTGGGATTCCAAAGAAACTAATCAACCTAACAAAAATGACCTTGAAAACTACGAAGTGTAAAGTAAGAATAGAACAAGACCTGTAGAGTTCGAAGTCAAGAGAGGATTGAGACAAGACGATGTAATTTCAACAATGCTTTTTAACATAGCACTAGAAAAAGTAATACGTCAACTACCGATTAACCCAGGAGGAACCATTTTAAACAGAACGGCACACATTCTGGCGTACGCGGATGACATTGCAATCCTAGCAAGAAACAGAACCACACTAGAAGATAACTACAATGTATTGGAAAATAAAGCGAAAGAAATAGGATTGGACATTAATATAAACAAAACAAAATATATGATACTGGAATATACCAGAAGGACCGAAGAGGAAGAGGGCATAAGATATGAATGGTCATACAATAGAAAGAACAAGAAAATTTAAGTACCTAGGCACATTAATTACTGAAGACAATAAAACATTGGTAGAATTACAAGAAAGAATAATGAGTGGAAACAAATGCTATTATGCATTACAGAACGTATTCAAATCTAGGAACGTCAGCAGAAGAACAAAACTAAGCCTGCACAATACGATACTAAAACCAATAGCCATGTATGGGTCGGAGAGTTGGGTAATGTCGACGAGAGAGGAGGAATGGTTAGTGAGATGGGAAAGAAAGATCCTGCGGAAAATATATGGACCACTAAGAGAGAACAACCCTTGGCGGATTAGAACAAATTTAGAACTACAAAAATTGTAAAGCCAACCAAATATTATTGTAAGAATCAAACAAGTAAGATTAAGATGGGCAGAGCATATACAGCGAATGAACGAAACTAGAACGGCTAAGAAGGTGTTTATAGGGAAACTAAATGGCCAAAAGAGAAGAGGAAGGCCCAGAAGAAGATGGACAGACGACATGGAAGATGAACTAACGAAACTAGGCATCAAGGGCTGGAGAAGGAAAGCACCGAACCGAGGAGGGTGGTTAGGGAGGCCAAGGCCCTTCAAGGGCTGTAGCCCCGACCAGTAAGTAAGATGGGTAACATATATTTTTAATCGTAACTATTACATTACACTATATGTACTATACTTTGTTCCGTAATTTTACAGTGAACATGGCGGCTGGGTATCATGTCCGTGGAACAGTGGTGTGTCATCAAATTCTTTAGAAGAGGTCAATCCGAAATCTTCACAAGATTGTAAGCAACAAGGTTTGAGGAACAAACGAACTCACGGTAAGTGTGCACCAATGGGTTCAGCAGTTCTCCGCTTTGAGGAGGAGGGGGAGGGGGGAGTAGAGCCATTCGCTAGAAAAGAACAAGAAAGTTGTCAGGAAAGGTAATTATTTTCCATGACAATGCCCGACGCCATACGACCTATCAAACATCAGCATTCCTGTCCAAAATGTGGAAAGTTTTGCTTCATCCTCCATGTTACGCAATTATCCGTTTGATTTCCTCGAAGTGCATCTCGAAGGGACAATTCAATAAATCCTAGGACTCCAGACAATTCTCCTTCAGAAGTGTTTACTGAACAATTACGATATCAACTATTTCTTTCTATGTCAAAGGAATGACGGTGTTCCCACAATCCTAGCAGCGATACTTGGACGGTCAAGGGGCATATTTCGATAAACAAATACACTTTTACTTTACTTCTTCTCTGTAGATAAAAAGAAGTCTAGGACTACCCTGAACGACTTTAAAACTGAGGCCAATGAAATGAAGAAGTTAAACTGAACAGAAACTCAAGTTGGGTAGACCGGTATTTGAATTTTATTTATGGCCTTTAGGCATCTAAGGCTCAATCCGGGATAGGGAGGGGAAAGGATACGGGAAGGTGGCGGCCAGGGCCTATGTTGAGGGTACCATCCCGGCACTTGCCTGGTGTGACTGAGGGAAAATCCTTGTAAAACCTCAGTCAGGATGGTCGGCCGCTGAGAACGAACCCACGACCTCCCGAATGCTACGCCAACGCTCTACCACTGAGTTACTGCGTCTCGGTAGGTAGATCGGTATCCATCTTGTGATCAGATGCGGGCTCTGATAGTAAACAAATATGGTGGAGAGCACCATTACTCAATATTCCCGATGGACTGAAACTTTGCACAGTTTTTCCTGGAAGAGACTGACAGAAAAAATCCATAGACCATGCATAGTCATTTTGTGAATCTGACTGTTGCTTACCTAAAATTCAATGCTGTACCTATCTAACATGTTACACATTTATAACTTGTATAACTTAATTTTTCTCCTAGTTTCTCTCAGTCACGCTTATTAATTATATTACATTAATGGCTGAAGAACCATCTACGTTCTAACCTCGTCCCGTCTTACAGATAACATCCCTCGACAAGCCCTCTTCTGAGAAAAGGGATGTGGAATGCAGCAGCTAGGGTATTAGTCTGGGTATTATCTCGGCATTCACCTGGTGAAACAAACCCTGGAAGATCTTAGTCAGGATGGTCGGAAGCATGACTTGAACCTGCATCTTCCCAGCACCCATATGAAGGCCACGACCGTAACCACTATACTACGGATGCTGCACCCCTAATTCAAACCTGTGAGCCGCTACCTTCTTGCTAATTTTGCCACAGAGACAGAAGAATCTTGAAGCCTCAAGTTCACTACGAAAAACTTCAATACCCTGGTCTTTTTTTACAAATTTTTCGGATCAATATTTCACTTACCCACAAACTGTACTTAATTAATTTTATTAATTTATATTTATGAACTGGACGTGACAGCCTGTTTCAAGTCTGAGGGATGACGTCTCTCAGCGAGAATTTTTGGGGAAAGGGATGAGAAGGTAGCAATCATAGCCTTAGGTACCCCGTGGTATATGACTGGTGAAACTGAGGTAAGCTTCACTGTCAACCAATGGACCATGTGGGATGGATGACAATATTCATATATATATATACTATGTTTTAACCTCATACTACACCCACACCCTTGACTAACCTTGTTCTATATCCTCAGCTGTTACTTCTCCTTGGCCGGCACGATGGTGTAAGCTTACATCTATAGGTTCAACAACTGGCGTCTGTGTTTGAATATTGCCTCTCTGAAGATTCGTCAGAACAGTAGTAGGCTAAAAAATAATACCATTACAAAAAAATTAATGACCGCAAAACACTTTCGTGCAATATATGATTTTATGCGTAATTTATTATG
>JAGDQP010061072.1:0-12101 GCA_022664845.1 Lepisma saccharinum
TTTGTCAAATGATACTTATAACGTTATACCCGCTGACGTTTTATTTCCTAAGGTTTCAGACAATGAACACAATAATAGCTCGACATATTATCGCAGCACTCTATAGCACCTTGTATCATCGAACTCAGTACTAAGAAGTGTATTTATGAAAGACAGTTACAAGAACTAAACTACTGGAATTTCACATAAAGGAGAAATGTTATTACATTATTCTTACAAACTTGTAACGACAACAAGTTACATCAAACAAGAATTCATAAAACAAGCAAACATAACATTATGAAAGTGTTTTATAAGCATACATTATGTAATGTAAATAGGACGATTACAACAGTGACTTTTCCGGATAGCCCGCAGGAAAAGAGCAAGGGATCTGAATTCCATGGGCCATCGTTTTCTCGTACCAATAGAATTCTCATGAGTACCTCTGCACCCAGGATTGGGGAAACATAGTGTAGCGAGTAAGACTGGCACTCCCAAAGAACATTTCTCCAATTACTCTCGATAGATATACAACGAACAGTACTCAGTGCAACTATAACGATCTTAGAAGTTTCCTGTGGTCTATCTGGTAAGTCGGATACACGCTGCACTATGTATTTCAAACTTGAGACTAAAACCTTTTCTCTCAAATCCTTCGCTTATTATTTATTATTGCTGCATACCATATTCAGACCCCAGTATAAACAAGGCGGATCTGAGAATCCATTACGTTACCCTTTTAGATTTTTTAAAGGTCTTTTAGGTTCATCGTAAGAAGTTTCATCAAAAATCACATATTCGCTGCTCGTCATAAATTAAGGAACAAAGTGGGAGAGTTACACAAATATCAAATACCAAAAAATAGTAAATTTAAGCCACAAACCTATTAGGAAAGTACGAATAAAGAATACATTCCCGAAATTTGTGCACACGCATTTATTGATTTTCATTGTGCTGACTCAAGATCATTTGGTTCTTAATTTATGACAAACAGTACATTGAATCCTATATACAATACAGAGTGAATCCTATATATTAAACGGCACATAAATGTAGTTTTCATGCAATTGTAAAATATATTATTTCCTTTCAGATATGCATAAAGACATATAATTTTCGTCTCAATAATTAAATTGTGTTATTTTAGTTGAAAATTGGTCCACTGTTAACATTTTCACGAGACATGGGAGAGTTTCTGCTCATTGGTAAGTAAAGCGAAACATGACAAATTATATTTTATAAATAGTTGCATTGTTGATGATAGGATATCATCCTATCATCATAAGGGAGAATAATGGAATTGTCGAAAAGTGGAAACATTTTCTTCTTTGCAAATTTACCGGTGCCGTACACTTCAAATTGTATCTTGAGAGTATAAGTAAAAAGAGAACTAGAGAAATGGAAAACAAAGAAGCGGAAAGTTTATACACATAATTTAACATAATCGTGATTCCTATTTACGAGGGATGTTCAAGAATTATTATCTCTGGAATTGAACCACGAGTTTCGTACCTTAGTATATCGCTGTGCAAGGCATTAGAAGTAAGTGTTAAAAATTTCAGACTTGTGTCACTGACAATGATAATGTTATTTCTGTTTTTCAGGTAGTTAGTGAGTCTCGAGACTATATGGTTTTTCATATTGGAAAACAAATGAAAGTCGCTGGGTGAAAGATCTGAAGAATATGGAGAATGCTGAAGTAGTTCAAAACTTCCATCTTCAATTGCAGACATTGTGTGCTGGCTTTTTGTGGGAGGGGGCATTTTCCTGGTACAGGAGAACTTTCCTTATTAACATTCCTCTTTACATTTGCTGGACTCCATCCTTTAATTTTGGAATTAGCTGGGCGTAATTGTGTCCAATAATCATGATCTTTGTTGGAGGTAATCACTTTATTGGTGTCTCCAAACATCGTAGCTATACATTTTCCAACGGATGCTTGGACTTTGAATGAGAGAGAGAGATTCCGGTACTAGCAATGTACGCTTTGCTGCTTACATTACAGATCGTAATGGAGTATCCAGGTTTCATCCACAGTTATATATTTTATAACAAACGGTTCATTCTTTCGTTTCAACAAAGGTTAGTCTATGGTGCGTGCTGGTTCTCACTTTTATCAATACCTAACAGTAGAACAATAATCCAACAATGTTGAACTCACTCTCTACCTGAAAAACGTAAATGCCATTCATTATCGCTATCCGTGACAGATGTCTGCCTTTTCTAACACTTATTACTGTACACTTACACAACAATATATTAACATACAAAAATCGCGGTTCAAATCTTTCTATGCCAGGGACAATAATTATTAGAACTATTTAATATTTGTATGCAATTTTCTTAAGAGTTTACCCTAAAATTATATGTTTTTAAATAAAAAAGAAATACTACCAAACAGTCTAAATTTACCAACAATTAGAAATATTATTTAAGAACTAGAAATTGAGCTAAAGAAATGTTGAAGTCTAGATGTTGTTTAATTTCTATGTAAATCCCTATCAGGACAATTTTTTTGCTAAATACATTTCGTTTTCAAATACTGTGAATTGAAAGAAAAGAAAATTCTTTGATGCATTAAATTTAGCAACATTGAGACAATAACATGCGAATATGATTACAACTCACGATTCTTCTTTCGACACGATCAAAAGATATATAGACAATAAAGAGCAGTTTGCTCCACATTTTAAAAGAAAAACTCCAACACTAAAAAAGGTAAAGAATATCTGCAATATACTTTTCAAACCTGAGAAGAAAGAACAATTGGAGGTAGTTAATGGAAAGGAATTACGTGGAGGTGAAACAGAGCGTATTGAGTTCAAAGTGAAATCCGTGTTTCTAAGTCAAAACGATTGGTAATTACCAATTACATTAATGATAATTACTGTACCAAGGTCATTGAACACTCTATGAACTTTGAAACTCTTCAGGCTGTTTAACAGGAGTTTTGATTTAAAATTTAAATATTATTAACGTAAAATAAATTTTGTTGTATTGAACAATTTCTTTATTTTTTCCAGGTATTGGTTCTTGAGGAAATGGGTGTGATGATGGCTCCCATCCTTTTGTGTACACAAAAGTAGAGAATTACTTGAATTGGATAAAATATATTGTAAGTGAAGTGCGAGTCTTATAACGCTGAACGCAACGACACTACAGCGTATGTCCAAAGAAGTCAGAAACAATTAACTAAACATTTCTTTGTAACGATTTGTGAAGAATACTTGTTGATGTATAGCAAACCATTACATATAACATAAAATAAATCATAATATACAAAATTAATGAATTCACTTTATTATATTTTGAAAAGTAAATGAAGGTCTGGTGATGTAAAATATTTAACTGAAACACTGTGCCAGTGGTAATTATAATATGGATGCAGGCACGGCATTGTATTGTTGAAAAAGGAGATAGAAATATACATAGATGTAGTTACCATAAATACAAAATTTGTTAAATTAAAATAAAAGTTGCTAAATGTTCCTTGTTTCAGTTTTACCGTCTCTAACGTGTTCGCTGAACTATAATACGAACACCACTTATTGATAAACATTATTTTTGCAAATAATAATGATTTATTTTTGTAACATGAATTCTCAGGGTGAGACCAATGGTTTTACATCGTATATTTCTCATATTGATATTATATATTGATATTGGTTATTCTTTTCTAACCATTTGTCCACAAGTACTGATCTGAAGGACCTTAAACCTTGTTTACGCGTAATCAGTGTCGCCAATCATCAGAAAATTTACGGAGATTCTATTGTATCATTATTTTTCTGATGTCTATATTCCCCTTCTTGTACATAAATTGCATGGTGAAAATAGTTATCACCAATTTTCAATGTACTTCGTAACGAGAGATAAACTATAGTCACGTTTCCGCACCTGTGCAAGGCGTACGGCTTCTATCATTCGCATTTTCTGACAATACAACTGCATTATTATTCTATAACTTTGAATATTTTGTTTACAAACATTGTTGTGATGAGCAAATACCTTTTCTGTGTCTGATTATACAAATGTAGAATAAATGTATATGTTTGTATTAATGAAAAAACAAGGAATTTAAGAAAACCTACTGATCCAGGCAAACAAATAGCAAACACAGCCCCTGATAACAAACAACAATGGTTATATAACACTTCCGAAACAACTACATTTGAAAACCGAAGTGGCAGAGAAATAACAAACATAAGCAATTTCATAATTCACGTAATAGTCAAAGAGCTTATGAAACCGCGTATGTAATTCCTTTAACTCAATGCTGGTAAACGAAAATCAAACAAATCGGTTTTGCTTTACATTAATACCATAACATTAAAATACAATGTGTTATTCGAATAAAAAGAGTTCAATGGCGTCATAATATAAAGCCATATACTGACGTATTATTTTGAAATAGAGGTTAATAGAAATGTTTTAAAAATTACTGTTATTGTAAAGAAATGTTCATTAAATGATAGTATGTTAGAATGGTTTACAAGTCATAAGTCTTGAGATAGAAACATTGTAAGCTACTTTGCAAAATAACAATGTTAAAAAAGAGGTAGAGTATTGGTTTCGCATTGCAGAGATTCTGGGTTCAATCCCAGCGGTATACCATTCTCACTAAAGTTTGTTATCAGTCACAAAAGGCAAATGCCTGATTGATTCCTTTAAATAAGGCCGTGGCCGACACCTTCTATAATCTTTTCCCGTACCTTATCAAGGCCTGAGCCTTAGAAGCATAAAAGCCATAAAGCAAATTCATAATCAACTAGACTGGTGAGACTAATGTGCCTATAATTTTAGTTAAGCATATCTATTTTAAACCTCTAAATGCCTCGCAACTGGACATATGTGGATTTGATATGTTTAAATAAGAATTTGAATGAAAACTTCTCACAACGATTGACAAGCTTTGGGAAATTTGTCAGAGGGTGGAGCTTGTAATTCCTTCTGCCAGTTGCTACAACATTGATAGAATACGTAGATGTTGTTTGGCAGAAGTATTGTCAAGGGTTATGTGCATCGTATAGAATGCAAGAAATGTATCTAAACTTCTAAGATATAGTGTAATCATCGGTCTAAATACTCTATAAATATTGTGTAAAGCTCACAACTGGGATTTTAGTCAAAGTACTGAACAGTATGTACAGTTCAGTAGTAGTTGAGGAGAGAACAAAGATATCCGACCACTAGAATTCTCCATTCTGGAAATAATTACAACGACAATATTAAAGTGATAATAGGGTTCCAAAATGAAAAGTTTGTAATGAATCCAGTTTGTTTGAAGGTTAACATATTTTAAAGAGTTCTAACAATATAGTGTCAAGTTGAAAGTTAACTTTATAAAAGAAATCAGTACATTGACTGATTCTATTATTCTGTTAATAACAATTTTAATTAGTTGATAAATAGGATAAAAATGGATTAAGAATGACTGACAAGCTGTAATAAAAGTTAGTCTTGGAAAACGATGATTGACGGAACTATTAGCTTCAAACACAATACATTCTCCTTATTAATTTAGAGAGTATCCTGACCTCGTTAAAGAAAGCTTCTCGTGCTGTGAGGATCAATTGCACAAAAATATAAAGTCAAATAATTATTTACTGCTCTTCCTCCACATCTAGACATATTTAAAGTCGACATATACAAAGCAAATCCTGTACTACATGTATAATAAAAACTGTAAATAATATTCTTTTAGCAATTGTCGTAAATACGAGGACTATTTTTCAACCTCCGGTGAGATGTAAAGAAATAAACAATAGTAACGCTAGAATGTCAATTATACCAAAGTTACATTACTGCCTTGAACTACTTCTCCACGAAGTTTGACTCTTATTCATTCACTGGTCTAAACACAGCACCAGTTCATATACCACTCTCGTGAAGGAAGCTCCTGCTAGTATGGTAAGGCTCATCATGGACAAGAGTTCGATCTTCTCGAAACGAGCCTTTTCTGTACAAAACAGACTCTCATGAACTCATTTTCATACACAACACACACACTTTCCTGTAAATGACGGCCACTTTCAGTTCTTCAACATTTAACATGTCCCGTGAGATCGGAGATCCCCATGTGTAAACTTCGGTCTCATTTTATTCACCCTAGGCGATGGACTGAACGCTGCCGAAATCCATTGGAAAGTGTGTGTTGTGTATCGAAAAGGTCTTGAACGTTTCGAGAAGAACGAACTCATGTACATGATGAGGCTTACCATACTGGCGTCAGCTTACTTCACGACAGGAGGTTGTCTCGCTGAAATTGGTATTTAAAAGTTTAGTGTTTCCATACAAAGTCGGATTAATTATCACTTCTCTGACAATACCAGGACAAGTGAAAGAATTTGGTACCACACAGATTGCCCGACGGAGATACACAATAGTTATGTTCTTTAATTTGTTATAGAAACTAAAAGTATTTCTTTTTCGCACACGAAAAGTCATGAATTCTCGTACAAAGACCACACATCCTGACCGAGCTCTCCCTGGTTTCACTTTTTCTCACGAGGCAAATAGCAGTATTATGCCTTGAATATTTTCAGAGTGGATTCCTTCCACGTGTTGTTATTGCTGTGGTTGACCTAATATTCAATATAAAACAGTCTATGAATTCTATTTGACTTTTAAAGAATATAAATAAATAAATTATAGGTGTGATGTATCCTAACCACGATTATAAATATAATAAGTATAAATTCATATCCCTTAGTTCAGACTGTTGTTGATTATCATACCATTGGGATGAGATAAGAAAAACTTTATCAAACCAAAGTTGCTACTTATAAAAGGTACACAAATCACTTGAATTTTAGAGAACATTTACTTTATGAAAAATCAATAAAAGCATTTCGGCACGGCAATATGTAATAAGCCACATGATGGTGATTTTTAGGAGCGTCATTGTTTTACCTTTACATCATTTTTTGCTACATTTACAAATCATTCGACAAGTTATCAATAGTATGTTAAGGAAGAAATAGATTTGTAAGATACGATTCGTTGTAAGTATATAGATTTAATGGTCCTGAACATGTTGCTAAAGCGACTTTTGACTCAAATTAGAGCTACGACATATTGCTGTGGCATGAACGAACGAAATGTTAGGTTTCTCCTGTTAATCCGTCGATTTTGCCTACCAGTTATTGCCTCTCATGTACTCTTAACGACACACAACAAATACGAATATCACTTATTTAGTTACCAATATTTGAAGCAATGCCGTGATTGTTTTATTCGATGAGTTAAAAAAGTCATACTGCAAAAAGTACTGGTTGACATTTGTCATATTTAGGCTTGCGTGAAAAATAATTTAACAATTATAAAATAACACGTACATTTAGGAAATTGTTATAAATGTTAAGGAAAATAACAACTACGCGCTGATGCTGTTATTAGTACCGCCAAGCCCTCGAAAGACATATAGTCACCATCTCTATCCTCATCTAAGATAAATAACCGGTACTATCTTAGGCTGAAGCAGATAACAGATACTGTTGTTAACGAATAGAACGATGATTAAACAAGAGTAGAAAATATTGAAAATACTTTCACTAGCGGAGCGAAGACAATAATGATTATTTTCAGGTAACGGTTACAAGCTTTTATTATATCATAAAAGTAACCGTTACAATTATGTGTTACTTGCATTGTTACTTGACCGTTGTATATTGAAAGAGACACAAGAAGAACAAAATGCATACATTGATTACTTGATAGACGACTTAAAAATTACAATGGCACAATAAAAATAAAATAATTTGTTTCTAGATATATAATTTATTATCCGGTTTCATATACATATGTTCTTTAATAATCTACAAGTTTGGATATATGGATATGTGACACCCAGAAATTTAATGATATTAAAAAATAGCTTATGTGCACAAACGAAATACTTTTGCTCTGTACAAAAATAAAAGGTTATTCTTAAGAATATCATGTTTTTTTTTCACGCATAAGAAGGCTTCAGATATAATCTGGTTCTTGAAAAAACGCCAGTTAGCAGACGTAGCTCAATGATAGAGCGCAGATATAGCAATCAGGAGGACGTGATTTCAATCCCAGCTGTCGACCATCTTGACAGGTTTCTCCACGGTTCTCCTTAGTTACACCAGGCAAATGACAGGATGGCACCTTCTATGTAGGCCCTGGCCGACACCTTTCCACATCATTTCCCCCTCCCACTCTTTTCCGTTTCAGCCACACGGACTGATAACAGTAATGAATATATTGAGGTATAAGAGATGTATTTAACTTATGTAACTTTTGGCTATTTGTCTCAACTTCCAAAACAGAGCGCCCTAGTTTTTCGTATATTAATACCTGAAAGGCAAATTACGAACAGGCTAAGTCTACTTACGTACGAACATTTCCAGACCATGTCCTTGTCAGCAGGAATGTCTACATATTTCGTCCAGGACCGTAGCACATTTTTCATTTTAACATTTGAGGGAAATTCTGTTTCTAAGACATGGGGGAAAGATTGATAATGAAGTGATTCGAATAACAATTGTAAAATCTCGTAAAATGGAATATGATAAAGGATGTAGCTGTAATAGTGGCTAATATGTTCTGTTATAGTGCTGAATGTTTATTTTTAACTACTTGAGTTAAGAAACAAGTAGAGAGGAGGAATTTGTGTCCGGGCGGGTAAGAACACTAAACTAATACTCCCAGTATTTCAGGTTCGAATCCCGAATAAAACATCGCTTTTTGTGTAAAATATATTTAGTGCTACGCTTGCAACATTCAGAATAGTTAAATCCCCGTTCTCCGGATTCCAATTTACACCCTCCATTCCTGCCAACTTTCTAGGTTTACTGGAAGTACCTTATAGGTTTTGAAGACCGGTGGAAGAACTAGTTAGGTAGTCAATATAACATCAAAATTACGGATTGCAAAATTATATCAAGAACGAGTAAACTCTAAAACTTGATATCTTTACAAAAATTTACAGTAGCATTCAGAACTACGGTAGACCGTTAGAAATTTTTTGAAACATTTCTGGAGAAAGATAGGCAACCATAGCTGCCTGGGATGTTTCAGTAATTTGGCTAATAAAAACTATCTATCAGACAGTTTTAAGGAATGCGGAGACCAAAAGAGAAAAAGAATATAGACCTGAAGTAAATGTCAACACGGATTGACCAGTTAGAAATCGTGCCCACTGCTCTAAATTGGCAGTTGCAACAAAACCATTATAGTGTCTCACAAGCAGCTACTTTGACTGAATCCAGAAGACAAACTAATTGATTCCAGTATTTACGTCACAATTTAATCCATTTTGTAATTATCAATTAGGTTTTGTAATTTCCATTCACTGAAAATATTTCTCAGTTCTACGAAGAACTGATCAAAATGGAGGCAGCAAACACTTTCTCATTCTGCGCACCTATAGAACTCAAAACGAATTGAGAACTATTGTAGTTAAATCATACCCACACTTAGGCCTTCCTGCATTCGTTGGAAATGAGTTGGAAACGGTGAAAAATGATCTGAGTTGCATTCTGTAAGATATGCTCTGCAGAAAATATTAGCTGCTGCATTACCGTGATGTTGATTTTTGTGGTTGTAGGAAAAATACTCAGATATAAGGGTCTGCAAGCCACAAGTAAATAAAATTATCCCAATAAAAATTTGCTTTTAGCGATAATTTTGTTGTGGAGCTCTCACACCTACGTTTCACGCAGAACTCTCGGATTCGGTCAGTTGCTTCTGAAAGTATCGTTATTTTCCATAAAATGTAACTAGTTCGTTAACAGTAAAACGTGCCAGCAAACGTTCTTCTCTACGTGTTATTTTTAAATCATTTTTGACGTTTCGAAGGTTAATATGAATGCATATCTGCGGTGAATAACTGAATTCGAACAAACGCATATGTTTATTTCGTTAAAATTTTCAGCCAAAATTTTGAAAAAAAAAAAGAGCTCGTCGATTATATAGTATCTGCTGCTAAAACTAATATATCATATATTTATGTTTCTCTTTATTTAATTTCGTGCAAACGTGGCATTTAAGTAATGGGAGTGCTCATAGATATGCTCGAGGCTCCGCTGTTGCTACGATTATCAGTGTTACCAACACCATACAATAACGACAATCTAACAGGTATGGAAAGAATACGAAATTATAGACAAATTTAGAATATGTATTGTACTAAGTAATAGGAATTTAATGTAGGTAATAAAGATTAAAATTCCCAGGAAACATTGAAAACAAGCTTTTATTAAAATGTACTCAAAATCATGCCTTTAAATATTTATTCCGCACGAGTCATATGAGGAAATTCTATTGTTGTAGTCATTAAGGCCAGTATCAAAATTCCTCCCTTCTCTTTCTACTAGATTTCAATAAATCATTTAGGGAGGCATCAACATTATTTTTCCTTTTTAGTACACTGTTCGTTTTGTTTTCAGGAAATACTTTTTGTTATATAATACATTGATTAACGATTTCCATAGAGGACGCTCTGGATTTCATTCTTAAGCCAAAAATATTTAACTGAAAAGTTTTCATGAATTCTCTATTAAGCGTTTTTTTTTACAAAATAAAACAGCCAGTAAATATAGAAAAATATTTTATTTTACAGGCACTTACCATTAAATCTTTCTTTATTATGTGTACACATGACATCAATATCTTTTCGTACAAATACGTAGAAGAATATTTCAAGATAAGAAGTATTTGCTTAGAAACTAGAATAAAAGTCTGGCTATTTGAACACAAAACAATGAAATAACATTATTGACCACATGAACATCGCGATTTAAAGTTTAAAACTTGCTTTTCGAATTGCTCTGGAAAAATATTTTCAACTAATTCCATATGTTCTTAAACTTTACATAAAATGTAAGATTTCATAAGTGGATAAAGACTGTAGCATTTTATGTAACAGATACACTCGCTGATTGAATTAATATCGTTGTGCAAAAGTTTCAGACTGTTATTATGTAATGTACAAAAGAGTTATGATCCTGAATCTTTACTCCCAGCACATACTTAAAACGTACTTGCTAAGAGAAGGAACACGTAAGTATGACTCCCTGTATGGAATGAACTTACATGATCATTTCTTTCAAGCAAAGTGAAATTTATATGTGATATGTATACTCAGATTCATAGAAAATGGGAAATTGGAAGCTTTTTAAGTTAGAAACATTGCACGGTAGGGTTATATTACATAATCATTCTACATTTGACATAAAGAATTAACATATTTTGATTGTCACGTATCAGCCAAAGTTCACAATGTATCACATCAGGTGTACTGTTGCCAAAGTATGCAACTTTTTGGACCTAATGTACATTGATCTAGGATCATGTTTCCAATACTGTTAGCAGAAGAACTTAGGCGGCATGGTATTCTCAAATATTCTAAATCTGCTCTATTCGAAAAATGCATATTCCAAAATTGCACAATGGATGGGCAAAGGATTCCAGAAAGAAAATAATATATTCGCAGACATTCTCTGGAATAAATGTGGGTGGAAATTATCTTTAATAAGTCGACTTTCAGTACGAGCATAGATCATGAAAGTAATCACCAGCTCCTAACTGGTCCATGCAGTCTCCTTTACTGATAAAAGTATAGAAATGATTCGGTGAAATGTATGTTATTTACTCATGTTTGTTATGTAACTTTCCATTTCCTTTAAAAAAATAATTCCACAAATTAAATTTGCTTGGGATAACAACTTTCCGCAAACGAATTATTGTTAGCTGCTGGCAGATATTCCCTTTCATGCTTATGTCGACCCACCTCCTCAGAGAATTTCTGAGACTACCTTATTTACTTCTGGAATCCCTTGCGAAGTCATTGCAAAATTTTCGAAAATACATTTCTGGATAGAACAGGCTTGTTTTTAAGATCATCATGCCGCCTCTTTTCTACTGTTAACCGTATTGGAAATATCAAACTGTAAATTTACTTTTCCCAGTCTTTCGGCTGTTTATAGCTCCAAAACGCAGCGTTCGTATACCCTCAATGTTTTCAGCTTTCTTTCTTATTTTGATGTCAGGAATCTCGTCAGGTAAGTTTGTCGGTGTTATTTTGCAACAAACTGTATATTAAATAGTACAGTACATAATGTAATTTGAGAATTTTCCTTTAGAATAAA